>CAUPSL010001355.1:0-43524 GCA_963514005.1 Raja brachyura | reverse complement strand
CCGATAACTGTACACTGTGATCGACACAAAAAGCAGGGGTAACTCTGCGGACAGACAGCATCTCTGGAGAAAAGGAATAGGTGACGTTTCATGTCGTGACCCTGCTTCATTCTGAGTCAGCAAAAAAGGGAAACAGGAGATAGAGATGGTGATATAGAAAGATTTTGAACAAATGAATGAAAGATATGCAAAAAAGGAACAATGAAAAAGGAAACAGCCCATTGTTAGCTGAGGGCTAAAACGAGCTACTGACAATGAGACATCAGGATTACATTGTAACTCGTACGACTATAGTGAGGGAAATATGGAGAGTGGGGATGCAAGGGTTACATGAAGTTAGAGAAAGAAGTAGTCATACTAGTCAACACGAAGAAGTAGATCTTAAGGGGTTGGACAGGCTAGATGCAGGAAGATTGTTCTCGATGTTGGGGAGGTCCAGGACAAGGGGTCACAGCTTAAGGATAAGGGGAAAATCCTTTAGGACCGAGATGAGAAGGACTATTTTCACACACAGAGTGGTGGGTCTCTGGAACTCTCTGCCACAGAGGGTAGTTGAGGCAGGTTCATTGGCTGTATTTAAGAGGGAGTTAGATGTGGCCCTTGTGGCTAAGGGGATCAGAGGGTATGGAGAGAAGGCAGGTACGGGATACTAAGTTGGATGATCTGCCATGATCATATTGATTGGCTGTGCAGGCTCGAAGGGCCGAATGGCCTACTCCTGCACCTAATGTTTATGTTTCTACGTTTCTATGCCACTGGGTTGTAAGTAAAATATGAGGTTTAGCGTTTAACCTCGCTCTGACAATGGAGGAGCCCCAGGACAGAAACGTAATTGTGCGAATATGAAGCGGAATTAAAGTGGTTGGCAACCGGGAGATCAGGTGTGCCCAGGCGGACTGAGTGAAGGTGTTCATAGGAACGATCGCCCTGTCTACTTTTGATGTTGCCGATGTATAAGAGTCCACATCTTGAACATCGGATACCGTAGATGATAGGTAAAACAGTTATAATGGGTGACTTCAATCTACATATAGATTGGGTGAATCAAATTGACTGGGGTGCTGAGGAAGAGGATTTCTTGGAATGTATGCAGGAGTTTTCTAAACCAACATGTAGAGGAACCAACGAGAGAGCAGGCTATTCTAGACTGGGTATTGAGTAATGTGGAAGGGTTAGTTAGCATTCTTGTTGTGTGTGGCCCCTTGGGCAAGAGTTCTTGGTTGAGTTCTTCATTAGGATGGAGAGTGACATTGTTAATTCAGAAACAAGGGGTCTGAACTTAACGAAAGGTAACTTTGAGGGTATGATATGTGAATTGGCCAAGATTGACTGGGAAGTGATTCTTAATGGGTTGACGGTGGATATGCAATGGAAGGAGTTTAAAGACTGCACGGATGAACTACAACAATTGTTCATCCAAGTTTGGCAAAAGAATAAATCAGGGAAGGTAGTGCATCCATGGATAACAAGGGAAATCAGGGATAGTATCAAAACAAAAGATGAAGCATACAAGTTAGCCAGAAAAAGCAGCTTAGCAGAGGACTGGGAGAAATTCAGACTCCAGCAGAGGATGGCAAAGGGCTTAATTAGGAAAGGGAAAAACGATTATGAAAAAAAAACTGGCAGGGAACGTAAAAACGGTCTGCAAAAGTGGATGCATTAGTGATGATTTTTCACAACACTCTAGATTCTGGAGTAGTTGCTAAGGATTGGAAGGTAGCTAATGTATCCCCACTTTTTAAAAAGGGAGGGAGAGAGAAAACGGGGAATTACAGACCAGATAGTCTAACATCGGTAGTGGGGAAAATGCTAGAGCCAGTTATTAAAGATGGGACAGCAGCACATTTGGAAAGTGGTCAAATCATTGGACAAAGTCAACATGGATTTATGAAAGGTAAATCAGGTCTGACGAATCTTATAGAATTTTTCGAGGATGTAACTAGTAGAGCGGATAAGGGAGAACCAGTGGATGTGTTATATCTGGACTTTCAGAAGGCTTTCGACAAGGTCCCACATAGGAGATCAGTATACAAACTTAAAGCACATAGTGTTGGGGGTTCAGTATTGATGTGGATAGAGAACTGGCTGGCAAACAGGAAGCAAAGAGTAGGAGTAAACGGGTAATTTTCAGAATGGCAGGCAGTGACTAGAGGGGTACAGCAAGGCTCAGTGCTGGGACCTCAGCTATTTACAATATATATTAATGATCTGGATGAGGGAATTGAATGCAAAATCTCCACTTTTGCGGACGACACGAAGCTGGGGGGCAGTGTTAGCTGTGAGGAGGATGCTAGGAGGCTGCAAGGTGACTTGGATAGGTTGGGTGAGTGGGCAAATGCATGGCAGATGCAGTACAATGTGGATAAATGTGAGGTTATCCACTTTGATGGCAAAACAGGAAAGTAGTCTATTATCTGAATGGTGGCCGATTAGGAAAAGGGGAGATGCAACGAGACCTGGGTGTCATGGTACACCAGTCATTGAAAGTAGGCATGGAGGTGCAGCAGGCAGTGAAGAAAGCGAATGGTATGTTGGCATTCATAGCAAAAGGATTTGAGTACCAGGGTAGGGAGGTTCTACTGCAGTTGTACAGGGTCTTGGTGAGGCCACACCTGGAGCATTGCGTACAGTTTTGGTCTCCTAATCTAAGAAGAAACATTCTTGCCATAGAGGGAGTACAGAGAAGGTTCACCAGACTGGTTTCTGGGATGGCAGGACTTCTATATGAAGAAAGACTGGATAGTCCCGGCTTGTACTCGCTGGAATTTTGAAGATTGAGGTGGGGTCTTATAGAGACTTACACAATTCTTAAGGTGTTGGACAGGCCAGATGCAAGAAAATTGTTCCCGATGTTGGGCAAGTCCAGAGCAAGGGGTCACAGTTTAAGGATAAAGGGGAAGTCTTTTTGGACCGAGATGATAAAATCACTTTTCACACAGAGAGTGGTGAATCTGTGGAATTCTCTGCCGCAGAAGGTAGTTGAGGCCAGTTCATTGGTTATACTTAAGAGGGAGTTAGATGTGGTCCTTGTGGCAAAAGGGATCAGGGGGTATGGAGTGAAGGCAGGTACAGGATATTGAGTTGGATGATCTGCCATTATCATATTGAATGGCGGTGCAGGCTCGAAGGGCTGAATGGCCTACTCCTGCACCTATTTTCTATGTTTCTATGTTTCTATGAGGTTGGAGGAGGTGCAAGTGAGCCTCTGTTCATGGACCCAGGGGGTTATTTCAAGTTAGGCAGAGTCAAGGGAGGAGAGATAGGAACAGATGTTGCAGCTCCTGTGGTTGCAGGGGAAAGTACCAGGGGAGGAGGTGGTTTTGGTAGGAAGGGATGTTAACCAGGGAGTTGCGGTGGAATGGTCTCTGTGGAAGGAAGAAAGAGATGGACATGGGAAAATGCAAATAGTGGCGTTGTAGGTGGCAATCATGTCAGGATTATGTGCTGCATGTGACGGCAGATGGGGTGAGAGGTGAGGATTAGGGGGATTCTGTCTCTGTTGTGACTGAGAGAAGGCGGGGCAAGAGCGGAGCTGTGGGATATCGAGGAGACATATGTGAGGGCCTCATCTATGATCTATGTGGAGAACCCCGTTCCCCAAAGAATGAGGACATCTTGGATGTCCTTGTATGGAACACCCCATCTTGGGCGCAGATGCGGCGTGGACGGAGGAATTGTGAGTAGGGCATAGCCGTAGACTCTCTCTTCGTCCCTCCACCATCATGGTACACATTTCAACGTTGGCCCGGTGAGTTTCATTATAATTCTTTTACACCGAGCCACAGCTAATAATGGCCTGTTTCCTTTTTAATTGTTATCTTTTTGCATATCTTTCGTTCTTTTGTTCTATATCTCACCATATCACCATCTATATCTCTCATTTCCTTTTCCTCGCATTCTCTGGAGAAGGGTCTCGACTGGAAATGGCACCTATTTCTTTTCTCCAGAGATGCTGTCTGACCTGCTGAGATACTCCAGCATTTTGTGTCAAACTTCCGTTTAAACAAGCACCTGCTGTTCTCTTCTCACAGAGTTTCTCTGACAGCTCATTCCATTTACCCACAACCCTCTGTGTGAAAAGGTTGCCCCTCAGCATTAAATCTTGCCCCTCTCACCTTAAATGTACGTCTTCTGGTTCTCATTCCTCTACCCTGGGGGTAAAAGATTCATTTTAGGGGGCATGTATCCTATCTATTCCCGTCATGGTTTTATACACCTCTTTACACCTCTACCTCTTGGTGCAGCGGTAGAGTTGCAGCCCAACAGCGACAGAGACCCAGGTGTTGATCCTGACCACGGGTTCTGTCGGTATGGAGCTTGTACGTTCTCCCTGTGACCTGCATGGATTTTCTCTGGGTGCTTCAGTTTCCTCCCACATTCCAAAGACGTACAGGTTTGTAGGTTAATTGGCTTCGGTAAAATTGTAAATCGTCACTCGTCGTGTGTGCTGGATAGTGTTAGTGAGTGGGGATCACTGGTCATAGAAAATATACAAACATAGGTGCAGGAGGAGACCATTCGGCCATTCGAGCCAGCACCGCATAAGGTCATAAGGTCATAAGTCATAAACGATAGAAGTATTTGCACATTTGGCTCATCAATTCTACTGCGCCATTCACTCATGGCTGATCTATCTCCACATCATAATCCCATTCTCCAGCCTTTTCCCTATAACCCTTGAAACCAGTTCAAATCAATAATCTGTCTATGCATTAAAAATATTTATAGGCCTCCACAGCCTTCTCTGGCATAAACATCCACAGATTCACCAGCTCCTGATTGAATAAATTCCTTCTCACCTCCTTCCTGGAGGAATGTCCTTTAATTCTGAGGCTAAGACCTCTGGTCCTAGACTCTCCCACTAATGGAAATATTCTCTCCACATCCACTCGATCCAAGCATTTCATTATTCGGTAAGTTTCAATGAAGTCCCCACTCATTATTTTAAACTCCAGCATATACAGGCCCAGTGCCATCAAACGCTCATCATATGTTAACACACTCATTCCTGGGAACATTCTTGTAAATTTCAAGATTCAAGAATCAAGAACTTTATTTGTCACATACACATGGAGGATGTATAGTGAAATGAAAGTGGCAATGTTTATGGGATTGTGCAAAATAACAGAACCAGTATTTACAATCAAAAATGAAACAACAATGTTTACAATATTTATAATAAAAAGAGCAACACTATTTGCAGTACAAGTGGATATAAATGCATATAAATAAGTATGTGTATGCATTATAAGTATCTATGTGTGTGTGTGCATAAGATGGGCAGGGTGTGGGACTTGGTGCGTGCCCTGGTGAGATCAGTATTTACAGCACTGACGGCCTGTGGGAAGAAACTCCGTCTCATCCTCTCTGTTTCAGTTGCGTGACTGCGGAGGCGATTGCCTGACCGTAGCAGCTGGAACTGTCCGTTTGTTGGGGTGGAAGGTGTCCTTCATGATCCTCCAGGCTCTGGATCTGCACATCCTGATGTATAGGAAAGGAAAATGGGGGGGGGGGGGGGGGGGGGGTGGGTGTTTCCACGGTACAACTCTCTGCAGAGCCTTCTTGTCCTGGAGAGAGCTGTTGCCAAACCAAGCAATGGTGTTTCCAGTCAGGATGCGCTCGACAGCACCAGTTTAGAAGGATTGAAGGATCCTCAGAGAGACTCTGAATTTCCTCAGTTGCCTGAGGTGGTAAAGGCGCTGCCTTGCCTTTCTCACCAGTGCAGCAGTGTGTGTTGTCCATGTCAGATCCTCAGTGATGTGGAGTTCCAGGTATTTAAAGGTGCTCACCCTATCCACAGTAGTCCCAGTTATCCCCATGGCGTGTACGTCCTCGGATGTTGAGCCCTTCTAAAGTCCACAATCAGCTCCATAGTTTTTGTGACATCCATGAGGAGGCAGATGTTCTGACGCCAGAGAGCCAGGTCAGACACATCCTCCCGGTAGGCCTTCTCATCGTTGTCTGAGATCAGGTCAACCACCATTGTGTCATCAGCAAACTTAATGATTGGGTTGGAGCTAAACCTGGCCACACAGTCATGTGTGTACAGGGCGTACAGAAGGGGACTGAGGACACAACCCTGTGGGGATCCTGTGCTCAGGGATAGGGGGTTAGAGGTATTTCTCTCCATCTTGACCACCTGGGGCCTGGCGGTCAGAAAGTCCAGGACCCAGGCACACAGGGGAGTGTTCAGCTCCAGCTCCAGCAGCTTATCAGCAATGAATGGCAGCTTCACATACCCCCCCCCCCTTTCTGGCTGTCAAAGTGAGAGAGAGAGAGAGAGAGAGACGTGGGAGCCTGTATAATCGGTGGATATGTTTGGACAGTCGCAGATGTAGTCCTTGATCAGCCTCTCGAAGCATTTCATCACCACTGAGGTGAGGGCCACCGTTCGGCAGTCATTCAAGCAGGCCGGAGACGCATTCTTAGGCACTGGGACAGTAGTGGATCTCTTGATGTAGGTAGGGACCACGGACTTGGACAGGGAGAGGTTGAATATAGTGGTGAACACAGGAGCTAGCTGATTAGCACACGATTTTAGTACTCGCCGAGAAATACCATCTGGGCCTGCGGTTTTCCTTGTGTTCACACACGTCAGAGACTTCCTCACGTCCGGCCCGGTCACCGAAGACTTGCTAGCCAGCGTACTGACGATGTTGTTCTTAGCCGGCGAGCTAGGAGTGTTGTTGCGCGCCTCAAATCGTGCATAGAAAGAGTTCAGGTCATCA
This sequence comes from Raja brachyura, assembly GCA_963514005.1. The sequence continues at coordinate 36,796 of CAUPSL010001355.1, read as the reverse complement.
GCTAAGGAGGTGCCGGCACTCCCGGTTGAGGGGGGCTGCTCTTGTAATTTGATATTGTCCGTACCCATGCCATTGGTGTCTGATGTCATGCTGCTCCATCTGTGACTCCATCCTGTCCCTGTACCTCCTTTTTGAATTCTTTACCGCCCTTCACGGTCTACAGGACTCCACCTTGTATTCATCCATTTTACCGGATACCTGGCCGGAGTTGTCAGCAGCATTCAAAGCAAGGCAAATGGATCTATCAACCCGGAATTTTTCGTTAAGAAATAAACTAACCGTTGGGGATGATGTTATTGACTAGTGTTGCTATAAAGTCCGTGACAACTGCCACAATCTCACTGACGTCTCTGGGACTTGATTGAAACATATTCCAGTCAATGTTTCCTCATGACCCTCTTTGCACATTCTGTATTCATTAATTATTTGGATGAGGAGATTGAAGGCTTTGTGGCCAAGATTGCAGATGATGCAAATATAGGTGGAGGAGCAGGTAGTGCAGAGAAACCAGGGACTCTGCAGAAGGACGTGGACAGGTTGGGAGAGTGGGCAGAGAAGTGGCAGATGGAATATGTTGGAGCCAGCACATTCTTCCTCAGATATGGTCCCCAAAGCAGCATTCAATATTCCAAATGCAGTCTGACCAGTGCCTTTTTGAGCCTCAGCATTACATCCCTGTTTTGCATTCTAGCCCTCTTGAAATAAATGTTAAAATTGTGTTTGCCATCCTTACTACCGATGCAACTTGCAAATAAAATGTTGAGGAACCCTGCATCAGCACTCCAAAGTCCCTTTGCACCTCCGATTTTTGAATTCTCTCCCTATTTAGAAAATAATCTGTGCCTTTATTCGTACGACCAAAACGCATTACTCCACAATTTGCTACACAATATTCCCTCTGCCACTGTTCTGGCCACTCTCCCAACCTGTCCGAGTCCTTCTGCAGAAACCTTGCTTTCTCTACACTACTTGCCCCTCCACCTATTTTTGTATCAGCTGCAAACTTGGCCACAAAGACTTCAGTCCCCCTCATCCATATCATTAATATACATTGTGAAGAGTAGCTGCCCCAGCAACGACCCCTGCGGAACTCCGCTAGTCACTTGCAACAAACCAGAAAAAGCCCCTTTTATTGCCACTCTTTGCCATCCTGCTAGCCAACCAACCTGCTATCCATGCTAGTATCTACCCTTTGATACCATGGGCTCTCATCTTCCTGAGTAGCCTCACATGTGCCACTTTATCATAGGCTTACTGAAAATCTAGTTAAACAACATCTACTAACTCTCTAGTGTCTGTCCTGCTAATTATTTCTTCAAAGAATTCCGGTAGATTTGTCAGCTAAGATCTCCCTTTACAAAACTATGCTGACTTTGGACTATTTAATCATGAACTTCTATGTAACCCGTAACCTCATCCTTTATAATGAACTCTAAAATCTTAACAACCACTGAAATCAGGCTAACCGGCATCTAGTTTGCACTATTCGGCTTTGCTCCCGTCTTGTGCAGCGGGGTAATATTGTCAATTTTCCGATCGCCTGGAACGACTCCTGACGTTAGTGAAATCTTGAAATATCACAATTAGTGCCTCCACACTCTCTAAAGCCACCTCTTTCAGAACCCTAGGGTGCAGTCTTTCTGCCCCAGGTGACTTATCTACTTTCAGCCCTTTCACCTTCCCATGCACTTTCTCCCGAGTAATAGCCACTCCACTAACTTCCACCCTCTGACTCTCTTGAATTTCAGGCACGTTGCTGGTGTCTTCCACTGTGAAGACGATGCAAAAAAGTTATTCAAATCCTCTGCCATTTCTTTATTCCACATTATCACTTTCCCTGCATCATTCTGCAGCAGTCCAACGTTCACTCTTGCCTCTTTGTTGCTCTTTATTTAGCTGAAGAAACTCTTACCATCCTCTTTTATACTATTAGCAAGCTTACATTTGTATATCATATTTTCTCCCTGTATTGCCTTTTTAAATAATGTTGTTGTTCTTTGTAAGGTTCCCAATCCTCTGGCTTGTCACTAATCTTTGCAATGTTATACGTCTTCTCTTTTAGTTTTATACTGTCCTTTCATTCCCTTGTCAGTCACAAAAGCCTCATTCTCCCCATAGAATCTTTCTTCCTCTTTCGAATAAAAATAACCTGCATCTTCTGGATTATTCCCAGAAATTCCTGCCATTGTTGTTCCATCACCATTCCTGCCAGGGTCCCTTTCCAGTCAACTTTGGCCTGCTCCCCCCTCAGTCCCCTTTGCTCAGCTGCAATACCGAGACATCCGATTTTACCCTTTCCCACACAAATTGCAGTTTAAATCTGTTTGTGATCGCTACCTCCTACTGGTTCTTTACCTTGAGATCTCTTATCAAATACGGTTCATTACATGACACTAAATCCAGTATTGCCTTTTCCCTGGTATGCTCCTCTACAAGCTGCTCTAAGAAACAGAGGCACTACACTCCATTTATTGGGGTCCAGTACCAATCTGAGTTTCCCAGTCTACCTGCATATTGATATATCCCATGATCACTGTAACATTGCCTGTCTTATATGCTGATTATATCTCCTGATGTAACTTGTACCCTATATCCTGAATACTGTTTGTTTTTTGAAGGGGTAACCAAAAAGGTCAGTGAGGGCAGAGCAGTAGATTTTGCACACATGGATTTCAGTAATGAATTCAACAAGCTTCCACATGGCAGGCTGCTCTGGTAGGTTAGATCGCATGGGATCCAAGGAGGGATATCTGAATAGATAGAAACTTGGCTTTTTTTGTTGTTGTCTAGTGCTTGTTTAGTAAAATTTTGTTTTATTAGGTTGAGTGTGTGGGGTGTGAGGTGTGGGGGGGGGGGGGGGGGGTGGGAGAAACAGAATCTTAGCCTCACCCTTCGGGAGGATGCGTATCCCCTGTCACCATCTGTGCTGAGGCCTAATGGCGGAGCTGTAGCGGCGGCCTGGTTTGGAGCTGCGGTGCTCCAGCGGTGGCGGTGGCCCAGCCTAGAGCTGCGGTGCTCCAGCGGCGGCGGAGGCCCAGCCTAGAGCAGCGGTGCTCCAGCGGCGGCAGCAGCCCAGCCTAAAGCTGCGGTGCTCCAGCGGCTGCGGCGGTCTAGCTTGGAGCTGCGGTGCTCCAGCGGCGGCAGCGACCCAGTCTTGAGCTGCGGTGCTCCAGCGGCGGCGGCGGCGGCGGCGGCGGCCCGGACTAGAGCTTCGGTGCTTCAGCGGCGGCGGCGGCCTGGTTTGGAACTGCGGTGCTCCAGCGGCTGCGGCAGCCTGGTTTGGAGCTGCGGTGCTCCAGCAGCGGCGGTGGCCCAGCCTAGAGCTGCAGTGCACCAGCGGCGGCGGCGGCCTGATTTGGAGCTGCGGTGCTCCAGCGGCAGCGGCGGCGGCCCAGCCTAGAGCTGCGGTGCTCCAGCGGCAGCGGCGGTCCAGCTTGGAGCTGCGGTGCTCCAGCGGCAGCGGCGGCGGCCTAGCCTAGAGCTGCGGTGCTCCAGCGGCGGCAGCGGCGGTCCAGTTTGGAGCTGCGGTGCTCCAGCGGCAGCGGCGGCGGCCCAGCTTAGAGCTGTGGTGCTCCAGCGGCGGCGGCGGTCCAGCTTGGAGCTGCGGTGCTCCAGCGCAGAGGGAGAAATAGGAGGGATGAAGACAATGACTTAAGACTTTTGTCTTCCACCATAGTGAGGAGGTGCCTGGTGAACTCATTGTGGTGGATGTTGGATGTGTTTATTGTGCGTTGTTTTTTTTTAAATTATATGTTATGACTGTATTGTAACAATTCCGTTCAGACCGAAAGGTCTGAATGACAATAAAGGAATCTAATCTAATCTAAATTTGTGGCAGGAAGCAGAGGGTGACGGTGGAAGCTTCCTTCTCGGACTGGAGGCCTGTGACTAGTGGTGTGCTGTAGGGTTCCGTGCTGGGCCTGTTACAGTGGCATGGCAAGATTAGCGAGTTTGCTGATGATACAAAAGTGGTTGGTTTCACAGATAGTAAGGAGCATTGTGAAAAGTTGCAGCAGAATCTTGATCGAGTCAGGTGGGTTGAGGAATGGATGATGGAATTTAATACGGAAAAACGTGACGTGTTGCATGTTGGGAAGTCGAAAATGGGCAGGACATACACGGCAAATGGTTGGGCTCTGGAGCGTTGCAGAGTAGAGGGATCTAGGAGTGCAGGTGCATGGTTTCTTGAAGGTTGAGTCGCATGTAGATAAAATCAGAGTATAGAATATAGGGTATTGCGTATAGAAGTTGGAAGGTCATGTTGCAGTTTCATAAGACATTGGGGAGACTGCACTTAAGAGTCGTGAGTCTCTGGAATTCTCTGCCACAGAAGGTAGTTGAGGCCAGTTCATTGGCTATATTTAAGAGGGCGTTAGATGTGGCACTTGTGGCTAAAGGGATCAGGGGGTATAGAGAGAAGGCAGGTACGGGATACTGAGTTGGATGATCAGCCATGATCACATTGAATGGCGGTGCAGGCTCGAAGGGCCGAATGGCCTACTCCTGCACCTATTTTCTATGTTTATATGTTTCTAAGTATTGTGCTCAGTTTTGGGCACCATGATAATGGAAATATTTTGTCAAGTTTGAAAAAGTACAGAAAATATTCAGGAGGATGTTGCTAGGACACGCGGGTCTCAGCAATCGGGAGCGGTTGAGTCGGATGGGACTCTATTCCTTGGAGTGCAGTAGACTGAGGGGTTATCTTATAGAGGTTTATAAAAGCATGAGAGGAATAGATCGGGTAGTGTCTCTTGCCCAGAGTAGGTGAATGAAGGACCAGAGGATATCGGAATAAGGTGAAGGGGAAAATATTTAATAGCAATCTGAGGGATAATGCAGGCAGGTGGGAATGGTGCAGCTGGTACATGTTAGCCGGTGTGGGCAAATTGGGCTGAAGACGTGTTTCCACACTGTATCACTCTATGATTCTTGCTACTATGGCCTGTAAGTAACTCCCATCAGGGCCTTTTTACCCTTGAGACGACTCAGCTCTACCCACGATGACTTTACATCTTCTGATCCTATTTCACCCCTAGCTTGGGACCGAATTTCATTCCTTACCAGATGTAGAAGGATCTCTTATCTCCTATACTCTTCTTATGAATGCAATTAGCTTTCTTCACTGGTTGCTGGACCTGCATGCTTAGTTTCAGTGACTGATGCCTGCCTTCATCGGTCAGTGACTATGAGTTAGGAAGTCACGATGCAGCTTTATTGGACTTTGGTCAGGCCGCATCTGGAATATTGCATGCAGTTTTGGTTGCCCCATTGCAGGAAGGATGTGGAGGCTTTGGAGAGAGTGCATATGAGGTTTACCAGAATATTGCCTGAAGTAGTGGGTATAGAAACATAGAAACATATAAAATAGGTGCAGGCGTAGACCATTCGGCCCTTCGAGCCTGCACCGCCATTCAATATGATCATGGCTGATCATCCAACTTAGTATCCTGTACCTGCCTTCTCTCCATACCCCATGATCCCTTTAGCCACATGTAACTCCCTCTTAAATATAGCCAATGAACTAACCTCAACTACCTTCTGCGGCAGAGAAGTCCACAGATTCACCAGACACTGTGTGAAAAATGTTTTACTCACGGCGGTCCTAAAATACTTCCCCTTGATTCTTAAACTGTGACCCCTTGTTCTGGAGTTCCCCAACATCGGGAACAATCTTCCTGCATCTAGCCTGTACAACCCCTTAAGAATTTTGTAAGTTTCTATAAGATCCCCCCTCAATCTTCTAAATTCTAACGAGCACAAGCCAAGTCTATCCAATCTTTCTTCATATGAAAGTCTTCGCATCCCAGGAATCAGTCTGGTGAACCTTCGCTGTACTCCCTCTATGGCAAGAATGTCTTTCCTCAGATTGGGAGACCAAAACTGTACGCAATACTCCAGGTGTGGTCTCACCAAAACCCTGTATAACTGCAGTAGAACCTCCTGCCCCTATACATAAATCCTTTTGCCATGTATGCTAACATATCATTCGCTTTCTTCACTGCCTGCTGCACCTGCAAGCCTACTTTGAATGACTGGTGTACCATGACACCCAGGTCTCGTTGCATTTCCCCTTTTAGTAATCGGCCACCATTCAGATAATAGTCTACTTTCCTGCTTTTGCCACCAAATTGGATAACCTCACATTTATCCATATTATACTGCATCGGCTATGCATTTGCCTACTCACCCAACCTATCCAAGTCACCTTGTATTCTCCTAGCATCCTCCTCACAGCTAACACTGCCCCCCAGCTTCATGTCATCCGCAAACTTGGAAATGTTGCATTCAATTCCCTCGTGCAAATCATTAATATATATTGTAAATAGCTGGGGTCCCAGCACTGAGCCTTGCGGTACCCCACTAGTCACTGCCTGCCATTCTGAAAAGGACCCGTTTACTCCTACACTTTGCTTCCTGTCTGGAAGCCAGTTCTGTATCCACATGAATCCTGAACCCCCAATTCCGTGTGCTTTAAGTTTGCATACTAATCTCTTATGTGGGACCTTGTAGAAAGCCTTCTGAAAGTCCAGATATAACACATCCACAGGTCCTCCCTGATCCACTCTATTAGTTACATAGAAACATAGAAACATAGAAAATTAGTGCAGGAGGAGGCCATTCGGCCTTTGAGCCAGCACCGCCATTCATTGTGTTCGTGGCTGATCGTCCTATAATTCTCGAAAAAATCTATAAAATTCGTCAGACATAATTTACCTTTCATAAATCCATGCTGACTCTGTCCAATGATTTCACCACTATCCAAATGTGCTGTTATCCCATCTTTAATAACTGACTAGCAGTTTCCCCACTACCGATGTTAGATTAACTGGTCTGTAATTCCCAATTTTCTCTCTGCCTCGCTTTTTAAAAAGTGGGGTTACATTAGCTACCCCCCAATCCTCAGGAACTACTCCTAAATCTAAAGAGTTTTGAAAACTTATCATTAATGCATCCACTATATCTGGGGCTACTTCCTTAAGTACTCTGGGATGCAGCCTATCTGGCCTTGGGGATTTATCGGCCTTTAATCCATTCAATTTACCACTTCCTGGCTAACCTGGATTTCACTCAGTTCCTCCATATCATTTGACCCCCGGTCCCCTGATATTTCTGGCAGATTATTTATATCTTCTTTAGTGAAGACAGAACCAAAGTAGTTATTCAATTGGTCTGCCATGTCCTTGTTCCCTATGATCAATTCACCTGTTTCTGACTGCAAGGGACCTACATTTGTTTTAACTAATCATTTTCTCTTCAATAACTATAACAGCTTTTGCTGTCAGTTTTTCTGTTCCCTGCCAGTTTTCTTTCATAATCTATTTCCCTTTCTTAATTAAGCCCTGTGTGCTCCTCTACTGGACTCTGAATTTCTCCCAGTCCTCTGGTGGGCTTCTTTTTCTGGCTACTTTGTATGCTTCATCTTTTGTTTTGATACTATCCCTGGTTTCCCTTGTTATCGACGGATGCACTACCTTCCCTGATTGATTATTTTACCAAACTGGGATGAACAATTGTTGTAGCTCATCCATGCAGTCTTTAAACGCCTTCCATTGCACATTCACCGTGAACACTTTAAGAATCAATTGCCAGTCTATCTTGGCCAATTCACGTCTCATACCCTCAAAGTTACCTTTCTTTAAGTTCAGAACCCTTGTTTCTGAATTAACATTGTCACTCTCCATCCTAATGAAGATCTCAACCATATTATGGTCACTCTTACCCAAGGGGCCACGCACAAGACTGCTAACTAACCAATCCTCATTACTCAACATCCAGTCTAGAATAGCCTGTTCTCTCGTTGGTTCCACTACATGTTGGTTTAGAAAACTATCCCACATAAATTCCAAGAAATCCTCTTCCTCAGAACCCCTGCCAATTTGATTCACCCAATCTATATGTCGATTGAAGTCACCCATTATAACTGTTTTACCTTTCTTGCACGCATTTCTAATTTCCAGTTTGATGCTATCCACAACTCCACTACTACTGTTAGGTGGCCTGCACTCAACTCCCAATAGCGTTTTCTGCCCCGTAGTGTTTCGCAGCTCTACCCATATCGATTCCACATCCTCCATGTAATATGTAAAACTCCATATTAGTTACAAGGTTCAGGTTTAGGTTTTAATTTGTCACTGAGGTACAGTAAAAAGCTTTGTTTTGCCTGCTATCCAAACAGATCAGATTGCACGGAAGGTCATAACGTCAAAGGGCATGATGCACAGGGTTGATCGAGCCTTCTGGACTACAGGGCAGGTTGCGGCATATACTAGTAACACATACGTTCTTACCTGGTGAAACCGCCAAAATGGTCAATTTTTGTGCTGTAAGAATTTTCCAAATGGAGGTAAATTAGGAGTTATCGCACTTCAGAATTCCAAAAATGAGAAGAAATTATGGGGGAGAGAAGCAAGAGTTGAAGGGACAACAACAGTGCTTGCCGAATATTGGCAGTGCAGATATCAAGAATGGGAATATTTTGAATTATCGCGTTTGCTCACTTCGTCAACAGTAAGGCATTTCTTGTGTTTTTTCTTGATTCCTTTTGTATCTAAAATGTTTTAGAAGTGATAAATCTGCCTCTGAAATTGTAAAATCGCCCATCGTTCTCAAGTGGGTTTTTACATGCAAAAATAAAACGTTTCTGAAGCTATATTTATCATAAAAAATCACAAACCATATGTGGGTTTTGAATTACATTTTTCTCAGATGCAAGCCAAGGAATGGCATAATTGTTAGCTGTTAATTGGACGTAATCCAGCTTTTTTAATTTACAAGATCTTTGAAAGGGAGTGGGTGGATTACTTGTCAGGACATTTTATTATTTGCCAAAATATATTTTCAATTTTTCTTGTTTAATGCCTACGCAATTATTTATATTTATTTATTTATTTATTAATTAATGTGTTTTTGCATTATAGAACAGCCTGCAGCATGGAACGATGTTACCAATCATGATTGGGCACCAACTGTGAATATGGGACGCAGTGATGACAATGAGAATGGATAGACAACATACCCATACCAGGCAAGGCATCACCCGCTCCGTTCCGCGATGGCGCTCCAGCGCGCCGCCGCTGCCGAAGCCGAGGTTCTGGGCGGTCTCGTCAGGAAACGCCGCTCCAGGCCCGCTGGTAGGTCGCGAGGACAGGTCGAAGATGCAGCCCGGAGAAAAGCTACCTCTCCGACCAGGTGGGGACCAGGAAAAGTAGTCCCCCCCCCCCCCCCCCCTCACCCCCACATAAAAGAGAATAGGCTCCAAAAACAAAACACTTTAACACACACAAACAAAGAAAAGGGTGAAAAACATACAGCTGCTGGCTGGGCAGCCATACCATACAGGACGGCGCCCCCTAAGCATGTGGCATTGAAGTGTTTTGTGATAGACCTACGAGTTTAGAGACGCGTGCACAGACTTGATCGAACTATACAAACCATAACGTCATCCAATTTTTAATAGGTGTAACACCATGTGGTGCTATTTCCTTTTTATCTGCTGCATGGGGGGGGGGGGGGGGGGCAGAGGCCCAGATAAAACAACTGCATTTTCATTTATTACCACCTGCTCCCCGGAGATGTTATTTTAGCTGATCGCGGTTTTGACATTAAAGATGATGCCGGATTTTACGGTTGTGAAGCAGAAAATCTTACATTTACAAGAGGGAATGCACAACTATCTGCACTGGATGTGGAAAAAGGTTGTGAATTAGCACATTTACGCATTCATTGGTCATGTCGGACAAAAATACCAAATGCTAAGTCATACTGTACCACTGAAGTACATGATGACCAACGGAAAGTCAAGTACTCAAAATTGATAAAATTGCATGGATCTGTTGTGCACTTTCCAACTTAAATGAATTCATAGTCCACAGTAGTTGCAGATAATTGTGCTTTCCTGTGGGGCATATACGGACAATACAAATGTTTTAAAAATTTACTTGTCTCCGAAGCATTTATTATGGATGAAATTGCAATTAATTGTCAAATCATTGTCAAGTCAAGGCACATTTATTTATATAGCACATTTAAAAAACAACTCTCGTTGACCAAAGTGCTTTACATTCGTTATAAGTGTAGTATACACAAGCAGGCTACATACATATATACAAATAGCCCTCACTCAGAGGACGTCAGGAAAGGCTTGGGAGAACAGATACGTTTTTAGACCAGACTTAAAGGAGTCGATGGAGGGGGCAGTTCTAATGGGGAGGGGGTTGCTGTTCCACAGTCTAGGAGCTGCGACCGCAAAGGCGCGGTCGCCCCTGAGCTTATGCCTAGACTGCGGGACATTCAGCAACCCCAAGTCGGCCGATCTGAGGAACCTGGAGGTAGTGTAGTGGGTGAGAAGACTTTTAATGTAGGTGGGTGCAAGCCCATCGAGGGCTTTGTAGACAAAGAGGAGGGTCTTTAAATTTATTCGGAACCGCACAGGGAGCCAGTGGAGAGAGGCCAGGATCGGGGTGATGTGGTCCCTTTTTCGGGCGCCCGTCAGGAGTCTCGTTGCGGCGTTTTGGACCAGTTGCAGGCGGGGCAGGGAAGATTGGCTGATGCCAGTGCAAAGGGAGTTGCAGAAATCAAGGCAGGACGAGATAAATGTATGGATGATCTTTTCTAGGTCGTCAAAGTGGAGGAATTGTTTTAACAAACACAGAAGTTAAAGTGCACTTCAATTTATTTAACATTACATTTAAATTTATCAGTTTGAAGAAGAGACTGTTTTGTGAAATTGAACACACAATGTCCTATTATGTGGTTGTATGCAGTGCAAGGCTACCTTGGTATACAAATGATAGACTTGGTATTTATGAGAAACCAGTTCAGCACAACACATGAGGTTCATTTATTTCTTTGTGATGTAGGGAGGATTTTAGATTAGATTAGATTTGATTTGATTCAACTTTATTGTCATTGCACATTACAGTGCAACAAAATGTGAACCCTGCTGTCATAACATGGAACAAAATAACAAAACACACACTCAACACAGTTCAACATCCACCACAGTGAGTCCACCAGGCACCTCCTCACTGTGATGGAAGGCAAAAGTCCTTGTCGCTTCCCTCCTTGTTCTCCGTCTGCGCTGAGGCGATCCAGGCCTCCGATGTTGTGACCCCACCGGGTGAAGGCAAGTAAGTCAGTCCCAAGATTGAATCCGAGCTCCGCGAATGGGCCAGTTCTAACTCCGCGGCACGGGGCAGTCGAAGCTGCCGCCCTCCAGTCCAGCGGACGAAGCTGTCGTTGCGGGAGCTCCGGAAAAACAAGTCACCAAACTGTCAACTCCCGACGTTATCGTCCACTGTGCCCGCAGCTGAGCTTCCGAAGCTCCAAAGTCGGGTCGCCGCCGCTGGAACGCCGCCACAGCTCAGATGTTGGGCTGCCAGAACGCCACTACAGCCCCGAAGTCGGGTCGCCGCCGCCGCCGGAACGCCACTAGAGCCCCGAAGTCAGCCAGCTTCGCGATGGTAAGTAAGTCCGGGCTCTCCCTCCGGAGCCTTGAGGTCGGTCCCCGTTGGAGGCCACCAGCTCCGCCATTAGGCCAGGGAGGAAGGGAGTGTGGGTGGAGAAGAGCTGGAGTCACATGGTTTGAGGGGGAAGGCGACGATCTAATGGAACAACCACGGAGGTTCTCTGGTTTAGGGGGACGAACACTATGACCCAGCACGGACAGACCACGTGATGTCAGACTGCAGCTGGAGATTTCAGGCCCGGTGCTGAGCCTAGGACTCGGGTAAGACGACGGCTCCAGCGTGCTGGAGAGCGGTGGAGTGGAAAGGATCGGGAGAGTTGATGGTGGAGGCCGGCGTGGAGAGCAGTCCAGGTCAGCGGGCGAAGCGTAGGAGTTCCCGGTCAGCGGATAACCGGTGAGGCGGCAAGGTTCGACGGTCCCAGTGAGGCAGAGAGGTTCGGTGATCACGGTGAGGCGGCGAGGTTCGACGGTCCCAGTGAGGCAGAGAGGTGAGTAGGCCCAGGTGAGGCGGAGAGGTTTGGCGGTCACGTTATGCTGGGGATAGTCGGAGGAACCGGGGAGGTATCCAGTGTTGGCGAATCGGTGGAGAGGCGATAGACAGAGTTGCCGGTGAGGCAGCGAGGATCGGCGTCATCGGTGGGCAGATGAAAGTCGGCGGCGGCGGCATCCACGTGGAGGTCGGCGATGGCGGCGTCTTCTGTGGTCCGGGCCTGGGGTCCGGGAGGCCGTGAGTGCTGGTGCTGCTCCTCGCGGAAAAGATGGCGTCGCGGGAGTCGGTCAGGTGGTGTACGGGCAGGCGGCGCGGGCCAGTGTACGGGCCCAGGCCTGCAGGCGGTCGCGTCGCGGAGTGTCGGTGGCAGGAGCGGCCGGGAGGCAGGCGAGTTGAAGTTCCTTGGTGGAGTCCTGGTGGGCAGGAATCGTTGATTGAAGACGTGGATCTGCTGCAGGATGAAGTAGAGTTGGGGTTCGTTGCAGGTCTGGGTGAGTGAGGCCCGAAGTTTCGGGAGTGTCAAAGCGAGGTCCTGCTGGTGCCGGCGCATCGCAGCCAGAGTAGATCCCAGAGCACAGAAGGAGAACTGCCGTGTATGGCGGCAGATAGCCAGTCAGTATCTATAGTCCGGGTTGGGTCCGAACTGGGAGGTAGGGAACTGGAGCTGGAAACCATGAGGTACAAGATGGAGGCGCAGGCAAGTCCCGAGAAAGCAAACTTGGCTGTGGTACCGGGTCTGGGTTAGGATGTGGTCGTAGATTAGGAGAGAAGGGTGAATCATAGACGGCGGGCAGTGAGAGAGGAGGTTGTTAAGCTCTCTTCGGAAAGAGAACTTCTTCAAAGTAGGCATACCTCGAGGATATTTCGCAGTGGAATAGACAAAATGTTTAAGAAGGAAGAGCAGATGCTGGAAAATTGAAGGTAGACAAAAATGCTGGTGAAAATCAACGGGTGAAGCAGTATCTATGGAGCAAAGGAAATATGCAACGTTTCGGTTCGGGACCCTCTTTCAGACTGATGTCAGGGTGGGGGGAGGGGCGGGAAGAAGAAATGAAGAGGTGGAAACAATGGGCTACTTTCACGGGGTCATTTCAGGAAGGTTCGGGTTCCGGACAACAGAATTACGCACAGCGCGATGGGCAGAAGTGGAACCCGCATCAAGCTGATGAAATGTAGAAACAAAGAAGTGCAGATGCTAGTTTACAGCAAAGACAGGCACAAATTGCAGGAGCAGATCAGCGGGTTAGGCAGCGTCTCTGGAGAAAAAGGATGGATGGCGTTTCGGGTCAGGACCTTCTTTAGACAGAAGACCATTGCTTCAATCGGGGAACGGAACCGTCTCCAGTGCAGTGTGACTCTGTGGCTCAACCACAGTCCAGCTGCTGTTTCACGACAGCAAAAACACAATAGGACTCGCAGTTTCGGTGACATGCGTTGAGAAAAGGAAAAGCACCTCATATGAAATAATTCAATAGGGCTCTGTATTTGAATAAGTGACTGGATAGCGGAAGAAACCGAGAAGGCACAAATCAGCCAGTGAGATAAATGCCGGAAGGTAGAAGGAAATGTAACGGCTCGAAGATTGAATTATGCAAATCTGGGTAGAATGCACAATGGTTCTCCCTTAGTATAATGGTTAGTATTCCTGCCTGTCACGCGGGAGACTGGGGTTCAATTCCCCGACAGGGAGACGGTATTTTTCTTTCTAAATGTAACCGGTAGTCCAGGATGGATTTTGAACATTTTGATTAAGAAATGGTGACAGCGGGGGGCGCTAGTGTACAGCGGATGGAGTAAGACGGGCTTTCAAGAGCTCTCCTCCGCTCAGTTTAAAATTATTTAAAAGTACCGTTTTCCAGTTAAGGTCGCTCTCGGCACTTTTCACAGTCTGTTTATCAACCTCGGCGTCGTGCAGACCTGGATAAAAAGACCTGCAAATGTCAGACACACGCAAGAGAAGAGATAAACAAAAACCGCTAGCAACCTTGGCCAGCAAAGGCGAAGATAGTGACTCTAACAACGTAGCAAGCAGCCACTCTACACCGTCAGATGCAATGCTGAGATACATGTCAGATGCGATTTTAAAGGCCATCAACGACCCCTTTGACCAATTTGAAGCCAGGTTTACACTACTTCAGTCCTCACAAAATGCCCTGACTGTCCGAATGGATTCCATGGATGAGATAGTTGGAGAGCATGACACCTGCCTGACGTTAATGGAGAAGAATATAAGCGATGCAAATGCAAGCAGATGGGGTGTTTGCTGTCTGGAGGGTCAAGGGCCTTGCAACCCTAAGAGATCTGTATATAGACAAACGGTTTGCTTCGTTTAATCATCTGAAATCAAAATGTAACCTTGCCAACTCTCATTTTTTTCACTATCTCCAAATTAGGCACTACGTTAAAGACCAAATTTCAAATTTGCAAACCATGCCTGACAGTTGCCCACTCTACGAGCTCCTGCAGCTTCCTCCAGACTCCAAAAATCGAATATCTCGCTTTGTGCGTCTATTCACCACCTCTGTATCCGCTAACCATCTAAAAGAAGCCTGGTCTACTGAGCTGAATTTCAAGGTGTCTGACGACATTTGGAATGAAGGTTTGACCAGAATCCAAACTTGTTCGATCAATGCCAGGTATAAACTGATCCAGTTTAAAGTCATCCATAGACTTTATTACTCAAAGACCAAATTACATCGAATCTACCCAGCTAATTCTCCATTATGTGACATATGCAAAGGTGCAGATGGTTGTTTAACACACATTTTCTGGCTCTGTCCCCATATACAAAGATACTGGTCTGAAATATTTCCGTGGTTCTCTGGGGTTTATGGAAAAGATATTCCCACTGATCCGGAACTGGCACTTTTTGGATGCTCAGAGACTGCTTTGTATTTCACGCCTGAAGAAAAACAAGCACTGATGCTTGGTATGGTGGCAGCCAAGAAAATGATCTTAATAGACTGGAAATCTCCCACACCCCCCGCTTCAAAAAATGGCTCAATGAAATGGTAATAATCATACAGATGGAAAGGATACGCTTCTACAACTCCAAGATACCCAACAACTTTTGTCCGAGAAGGACAGAAAATGCCTAAACATCCTTCCACCAGATCAGAAGAAGGAAACCTATGCAGGGCCCGTGACTGGAGGATGTTGGCAGACATCGGCCGACAACTAATCTTTCCACCTGAAATTGCTTTAACCAACCTCAGGCCAGACTTGGTGTTCTGGTCCCCTTCACAGAAGACTGCTTACATCATAGAGCTCACAGTTCCATGGGAGAACTCTGTTGCGGAGGCCTATGAGCGTACGAAGCTGCGCTACGCAGAGCTCGCAGCAGAGGCAACGCAGCGTGGCTGGAACATCAAAGCCTATCCAGTTGAAGTGGGATGCAGAGGATTTGTTGCATCATCTACCATCAGACTGCTGAAGGAGCTTGGAATCCACGGTCAGGCTCTGCGGAAGACCATAAGATCACTCTCAGACGCGGCGGAAAGAAGCAGCCGTTGGATTTGGCTCAAGCGGAAAGACCCATGCTGGGCCCCAAGTACATCATGGTGAATCTGTGGAACAGTTTGACACGGGACACGCGCTGAGGGCTGATCATCCTGCAGCGGGCCGCCCTTGTGGAGGGTGTATATTGTTAAAAGGCCGAAACACCCAGTGATGCAAGGGTACACTACTGATGATGTGTCCTGTGCCCAACTGTCCTGAAGGTTACCCAGGCCAAGATATACGTATACGTATCCCCCCCACCCTCCCCCCCCCGATGTTGAGCGTCTACCACACTCAACAATCAACGAATGTCGTGAAATGCTCCCCACCTACTGGCACAATGGACTTCTTAACACCTTGTCCTGTGTATTTGATTCTGATAATCTGGACTCGTCCAGTGACTGCTGTGAAAGGACAGCTGACAACATGGGAAAGTCCATGTGACAGCTTGGAGAGACAGCTGACAGGAGGGAACAGACCCCGCTGGGGCCGTCATGGGCTGGCTACCCATGATTGCAGTCCCCAACGCTGTTTCAGCTAGTTGGAGAAACCCGCTAAATGCTACAAAAAGTAAACTAAAGGAAATACCCCTAGAACCTGCGAGAGCGGGGGCGCAAGATGGCTCACCGACTGATAACACGGTTACAGACCCAGGAACGGAAACGACCACTGACAAGGAGAGCATGGCACATGAGACATCCACAACAGCTGCGGGACACAAACTTCAGGTGTGCATCTGTGGTTGGGAGAAAATAACATCAGTGAAGGGCTTGAAGATCCACCAAGGGAGGAAAAAGTGCTTGAGAGAGCAGAGATAAGGGCCTCGCATTGACCAGTACATCTTACGAAGCAACCAGTCAAATCAGTCGAGTGAAGCACAGCGACGGGACACAAACCAAAGTTCGCAGAGCATCAACACCCATGTCACTGAAGAGGGTGATACAAGCACAGAAATGGCGGTGGAGGAGCCCACGCAACAACTGCAAAGACCTCCATTGGAGGGAAAGATCAAAGGGCACAAATCTGGAGTGAAATGGCCCAAAGCTGTTGAAAAGAAAGAGTGGGAGACGGTCAACAGTGACCTTATACATATTTTGGAGCAACAAGTGGGCACAGCAGTGCAAAAGCTTGAAAGGATGGGCAACATAATCTACCGCTATGGAGAAGAACGGTTTGGAGTGAGTAAAGGGAGAGGTGGCAGGAAATTACCAACACCAATCAAGTCCAGGAGGCAGCAGGAGATCGAGAGGCTAATCAGAGAGAGGAGACAGTTGAAAAAGCAATGGAAAAAAGCAACTGACGCAGAGAGAGAAGGTCTCATGCTTCTCCAAGAGGACATCAAGAGCCGATTGACAACCTTGCGAAAAGCAGAGAACATGAGGAAACTTCGCAAGAAGAAAGAACACACAAGAGCACGGTTCTACAAAGACCCTTTCAAGTTCATCAAAGACCTCTTCGCAAAGGAAAAAAGTGGAACTTTGAAAACATCAAAATAAGAATTGGAGGAACACCTGGAAAAGGCCCACCAAGACACGAAAAGGCATGAGCAGTTAGTCATCCCACACGACATCCCGCCTGTTCAACCACCTAAATTCAACCTGGACACCAGCCCTCCGAAATGGAAAGAGGTAGAGAACGATGTCCGGCGGGCAAGAGCAGCATCAGCTCCGGGGCCAAACGGAGTACCATACAAGCTCTACAAGAACGCACCGGATGTGTTACGCTTTCTATGGAAGCTCATGAGGGTGGTGTGGGTGAAGCAAACAATACCTAAGGCATGGCGAAGGGCCGGCGGTGTACCAGTACCTAAAGAAAAGGATGCATCAGACATCAGCCAATTCCGGCCAATATGTCTCCTCAACGTCGAGGGCAAAATCTTTTTCCGCATTGTATCACAAAGGCTATCCACCTATCTGGTAACAAACAAGTACATTGATACATCTGTACAGAAAGCAGGAATGCCAGGATTTTCGGGCTGCTTGGAGCATACAAGCATGATCTGGCACCAGATCCAAGCAGCTAAGAAGGACAAGAGAGACCTACATGTGATCTTCCTCGATCTGGCCAATGCATTTGGTTCAGTTCCCCATGAACTCCTTTGGGAATCTTTTGCCTTTTTCCATGTACCAGAGCTCATCACCACACTGGTCAAGAACTATTTCCAAGACCTGCAGCTGTGCTTCACAACAGCTGAATTCAGTACAACATGGCAGCGCTTGGAAGTAGGCATCATGGCAGGTTGCACAGTCTCACCCTTGGCCTTTACAATGGCCATGGAAGTCATCATCAGGGCCTCAAAATGGGTGGTGGGCGGTGAACGAACCAGGGTTGGGCTCCGGCTGCCACCCATCAGGGCACACATGGACGACATGACAACACTAACCACTACTGCAGCATGCACCAAGCGGCTACTTGGAAAGCTGCAGGAGAACGTCAAGTGGGCCCGAATGAAAATCAAACCAAGTAAATCTCGAAGCATCTCCATAGTTAAGGGGGTGCTTAGAGACACAAGGTTCTGCATCGGTGACGACCCAATACCAACAGTGTCTGAGCAGCCAGTAAAAAGCCTGGGCAGATGGTACAACGCAAGTCTCAAGGACAAAGAACAGGTGCAACAACTAAGGCAAGAAATTGTCAACGGCCTGGAGAACATCAATCAGACCCTATTGCCTGGGAAACTGAAGCTCTGGTGCCTACAGTTTGGACTCCTGCCTCGGACAATGTGGCCACTGACCGTTTATGAAGCCCCAATAACAACTGTGGAGAAGATGGAGCGAACCATAACTTCATACGCGAAAAAATGGCTCGGTGTCCCACGATGTCTAACTAACATCGGCCTCTATGGCAAAGGGGTCCTGGAACTACCACTCACTATTCTAACAGAGGAATACAAGTGTTCTAAAGTAAGACTCCAGATGACACTGAGGGACTCTAGAGACAAGACCATCAGTGCTGTTGCGCCGCCCCTGGTAACTGGCCGGAAGTGGACACTATCTGATGCCGTACAGCAAGCTTCATCAGCCCTGAGGCACAAAGACGTCGTGGGGCAAGTGCAGCAGGGAAGAGGAGGCTTTGGACTTACGACAAGTAAACCAACTTGGCGAACGGCCACAACATCAGAACGGAGGACATTGGTGGTTGAGGAGGTGCGGCGACAGGAGGAGGCCGCAAGAAGTGCAAAGGCAGTCTCTCTTGCCAAACAGGGGCAATGGATGCAGTGGGAAGGTGTGGAGCGGAGGAAGATCAGCTGGAAAGAACTATGCGAAATGGAATTAAGCACGATCAGCTTCATCATCAGAGCGACATATGACTTGCTTCCATCACCAAAGAACCTCCATCAGTGGTACAGCGAGGATCCAACCTGTGCCCTCTGCCCAACTCCAGCGACCCTCAAACACATCATGGTAGGCTGCAAGACCAGCCTCGCGCAAGGAAGATACACGTGGCGGCATAATCAGGTACTAAAAAGCCTGGCATCAGCCCTTGAGAACAGGCGGTGTGCGTCCAACTCCTTGCCTCCGAGAGAGAGCAACCACCCTTTAAGGGCAACAACCTTTGTCCGAGAAGGACAGAAAATGCCTAAACATCCTTCCACCAGATCAGAAGAAGGAAACCTATGCAGGGCCCGTGACTGGAGGATGTTGGCAGACATCGGCCGACAACTAATCTTTCCACCTGAAATTGCTTTAACCAACCTCAGGCCAGACTTGGTGTTCTGTTCCCCTTCACAGAAAACTGCTTACATCATAGAGCTCACAGTTCCATGGGGAACTCTGTTGAGGAGGCCTATGAGCGTAAGAAGCTGCGCTACGCAGAGCTTGCAGCAGAGGCAACGCAGCGTGGCTGGAACATCAAAGTCTATCCAGTTGAAGTGGGATGCAGAGGATTTGTTGCATCATCTACCATCAGACTGCTGAAGGAGCTTGGAATCCACGGTCAGGCTCTGCGGAAGACCATAAGATCACTCTCAGACGCGGCTGAAAGAAGCAGCCGTTGGATTTGGCTCAAGCGGAAAGACCCATGCTGGGCCCCAAGTACATCATGGTGAATCTGTGGGACAGTTTGACACGGGACACGCGCTGAGGGCTGATCATCCTGCAGCGGACCTCCCTTGTGGAGGGTGTATAGTGTTAAAAGGCCGAAACACCCAGTGATGCAAGGGTACACTACTGATGATGTGTCCTGTGCCCAACTGTCCTGAAGGTTACCCAGGCCAAGATATACATATACGTACCCCCCCCCTCCCCCCCCTCCCCCCCCCTCCCCCCCCCCCCCCCGATGTTGAGCGTCTACCACTCTCAACAATCAACGAATGTCGTGAAATGCTCCCCACCTACTGGCACAATGGACGTCTTAACACCTTGTCCTGTGTATTTGATTCTAAGTGTTTGGGGGCCATTTGTCAACCACCTCAAAGACCAATAATTTCATAAGCTCATATTATTTGCAGTGATGTAGTCCTGTGCTTTTTACTTGTGCGCTTGCAATACCTGACTGTGTAGCACCATGTGCATTGCATCATAATCTTATGTCTGGCGGCTCTTATGTTATTATTTTTTTTTTCTTTGGTGTCTTTTTTTAAATTTTTTACTTTTTATTTATTTTTTGTTTTGTTTTTTGTTTGTTTCCTTCTCTTTTTTTGTCTTGTTTTGTTTAAATAAAATTAATTTAAAAAAAAATGAAATGGTGACAGCCACAAAGAATTAGTTGTTAAAATAGAAACATGCGTTGAGAAAAGGAAAAGCACCTCATATGAAATAATTCAATAGGGCTCTGTATTTGAATAAGTGACTGGATAGCGGAAGAAACCGAGAAGGCACAAATCAGCCAGTGAGATAAATGCCCGGAGGTAGAAGGAAATGTAACGGCTCGAAGATTGAATTATGCAAATCTGGGTAGAATGCACAATGGTTCTCCCTTAGTATAATGGTTAGTATTCCCGCCTGTCACGCGGGAGACTGGGGTTCAATTCCCCGACAGGGAGACGGTATTTTTCTTTCTAAATGTAACCGGTAGTCCAGGATGGATTTTGAACATTTTGATTAAGAAATGGTGACAGCGGGGGGCGCTAGTGTACAGCGGATGGAGTAAGACGGGCTTTCAAGAGCTCTCCTCCGCTCAGTTTAAAATTATTTAAAAGTACCGTTGTCCAGTTAAGGTCGCTCTCAGCACTTTTCACAGTCTGTTTATCAACCTCGGCGTCGTGCAGACCTGGATAAAAAGACCTGCAAATGTCAGACACACGCAAGAGAAGAGATAAACAAAAACCGCTAGCAACCTTGGCCAGCAAAGGCGAAGATAGTGACTCTAACAACATAGCAAGCAGCCACTCCACACCGTCAGATGCAATGCTGAGATACATGTCAGATGCGATTTTAAAGGCCATCAACGACCCCTTTGACCAATTTGAAGCCAGGTTTACACTACTTCAGTCCTCACAAAATGCCCTGACTGTCCGAATGGATTCCATGGATGAGATAGTTGGAGAGCATGACACCTGCCTGACGTTAATGGAGAAGAATAGAAGCGATGCAAATGCAAGCAGATGGGGTGTTTGCTGTCTGGAGGGTCAAGGGCCTTGCAACCCTAAGAGATCTATATATAGACAAAAGGTTTGCTTCGTTTAATCATCTGAAATCAAAATGTAACCTTGCCAACTCTCATTTTTTTCACTATCTCCAAATTAGGCACTACGTTAAAGACCAAATTTCAAATTTGCAAACCATGCATGACAGTTGCCCACTCTACGAGCTCCTGCAGCTTCCTCCAGACTCCAAAAATCGAATATCTCGCTTTGTGCGTCTATTCACCACCTCTGTATCCGCTAACCATCTAAAAGAAGCCTGGTCTACTGAGCTGAATTTCAAGGTGTCTGACGACATTTGGAATGAAGGTTTGACCAGAATCCAAACTTGTTCGATCAATGCCAGGTATAAACTGATCCAGTTTAAAGTCATCCATAGACTTTATTACTCAAAGACCAAATTACATCGAATCTACCCAGCTAATTCTCCATTATGTGACATATGCAAAGGTGCAGATGGTTGTTTAACACACATTTTCTGGCTCTGTCCCCATATACAAAGATACTGGTCTGAAATATTTCCGTGGTTCTCTGGGGTTTATGGAAAAGATATTCCCACTGATCCGGAACTGGCACTTTTTGGATGCTCAGAGACTGCTTTGTATTTCACGCCTGAAGAAAAACAAGCACTGATGCTTGGTATGGTGGCAGCCAAGAAAATGATCTTAATAGACTGGAAATCTCCCACACCCCCCGCTTCAAAAAATGGCTCAATGAAATGGTAATAATCATACAGATGGAAAGGATACGCTTCTACAACTCCAAGATACCCAACAACGTTTGTCCGAGAAGGACAGAAAATGCCTAAACATCCTTCCACCAGATCAGAAGAAGGAAACCTATGCAGGGCCCGTGACTGGAGGATGTTGGCAGACATCGGCCGACAACTAATCTTTCCACCTGAAATTGCTTTAACCAACCTCAGGCCAGACTTGGTGTTCTGGTCCCCTTCACAGAAGACTGCTTACATCATAGAGCTCACAGTTCCATGGGAGAACTCGGTTGAGGAGGCCGATGAGCATAAGAAGCTGCGCTACGCAGAGCTTGCAGCAGAGGCAACGCAGCGTGGCTGGAACATCAAAGTCTATCCAGTTGAAGTGGGATGCAGAGGATTTGTTGCATCATCTACCATCAGACTGCTGAAGGAGCTTGGAATCCGCGGTCAGGCTCTGCGGAAGACCATAAGATCACTCTCAGACGCGGCTGAAAGAAGCAGCCGTTGGATTTCGCTCAAGCGGAAAGACCCATGCTGGGCCCCAAGTACATCATGGTGAATCTGTGGGACAGTTTGACACGGGACACGCGCTGAGGGCTGATCATCCTGCAGCGGGCCTCCCTTGTGGAGGGTGTATGGTGTTAAAAGGCCGAAACACCCAGTGATGCAAGGGTACACTGCTGATGATGTGTCCTGTGCCCAACTGTCCTGAAGGTTACCCAGGGCAAGATATACATATACGTACCCCCCCCCCTTCCCCCCCCCCCCGATGTTGAGCGTCTACCACTCTCAACAATCAACGAATGTCGTGAAATGCTCCCCACCTACTGGCACAATGGACTTCTTAACACCTTGTCCTGTGTATTTGATTCTAAGTGTTTGGGGACCATTTGTCAACCACCTCAAAGACCAATAATTTCATAAGCTCATATTATTTGCAGTGATGTAGTCCTGTGCTTTTTACTTGTGCGCTTGCAATACCTGACTGTGTAGCACCATGTGCATTGCATCACAATCTTATGTCTGGCGGCTCTTATGTTATTTTTATTTTTTTCTTTGGTGTCTTTTTTGAATGTTTTTATTTTTTATTTATTTTTTGTTTTGGTGTTTGTTTGTTTCCTTCTCTTTTTTTGTCTTGTTTTGTTTAAATAAAATAAATTAAAAAAAAAAAAAAATGGTGACAGCCACAAAGAATTAGTTGTTAAAATAGAAACATTGAAAATAGGGTGTGGGAGTAGGTCATTTGATCCGTCGAGCCTCCACTGCCAGTCAATATAATCATGGCTGATCATTCAGGATGAGTACCCCATTCCTACTTTCTCCCCACATCCCTTGATAGCCTTAAGATCTATATCCTCCTACATTCCAAATACATGCCAGTCTGTAGATTAGTTGGCTTCTGTAAATTGCCCTTAGTGTGTAGGGTACGAAGGTGTATGGGTGATCACTGGTCGGTGCCGACTCGGTGGGCTGAAGGGCCCGTTACGAAGTTTTATCTCTAAAGTAAAAACAAAACTAAGCTCACCTCCATGAGAATCTTGGACTTATCTCTAAATTTTGCTGAAAGCCAGAGGCACCTGAAACTGTGCAAAGAGTTGAAATGATTGTTTCATTGAACATTTTGTATGAACAAAAATCAATACGGAACAGCAACAGGCCCACCGGCCTAGCATATCAAAAGGTCATAAGATCATAACGGATAGGAATAGAATTTGGGCATTTGGCACATCAAGTCCACTCCGCCAATCAATCAGGGTGGATCTATCTCTTCCTCATTACCCCATTGTTCCAATAACCCCTGACACATACTAATAAAGAATCTATCAATCTCTGCGTTACATATATCCACTGATTTGGCCTCCACGGCCTTATGTGGCAAAGAATTCCACAGATTGGTTACCTTCTGACCAAAGAGATTCCTCCTCGTCGCCTTCCTAAAGGACTGTCCATTAATTCTAAGGATCCGACCACGGGTCCCAGGTTCTACACTAGTTGAAGACATCCTCTCCACTTCCACTCTATCCAGGCCATTATTCGGTCAGTTTCAATGAGGTCAACCCGCATACTTCTAAACTCCAGTGAGTAAAGGCTCAGCTCATTATTTGTTATCCAATTCATTGCTAGGATCATTCTCTTAAACCACCTCTGGACCCTCTCTGGTGCCAGCCCATCTTTCTTCAAATATGGGGCAAAAATTGTTCAGAATACTCTAAATGCTGCATGACCCGCTCTTTATACAGCGTTAGCATTGCAGCCCTGTGTTTGTATTCCAGTTCTAGAGAGTAAGAAATAAGAGAGTAAGGTAGAGAATAAAAAATAAAGAATATACGATAGAGAGAAGGAGGCAATTGGAAGAGAGAAGTGGAGATATATGTAAGATATATGTAAGGAGTTGTAAAGAAAGTAATTTGTTTGATGAGGGCGTGTTTACACAAGCAGGGATGTAATGCTGAGGCTCCATAAGGCATTCTTAAGGATGCATTTAGACTATCGCAAGCAATTTTGGGCACCATATCTCAGGAAGGATGTGCTGGCACTAAAGAGCATCCAGAGGAGGTTTACAAGAATGATCCCAGGAATGAGTAGGTAATCCTATCATGAGCATTTGCCCGCAATTGGGCTGTACTAGCTGGAGTTTAGAAGAATGAGGGGGGATTTCATTGAAACATACAGAATAGTGATAGGGTTGCATAGAGTGGATGCAGAGAGGATGTTTCCACTAGTGGGAGAGTCTGGGACTGGAGGTCATAATCTCAGAACTAAAGGACGTTCTGTTCGGAAGGAGATGAGAATAATTGTGTTTAAGTCAGAGGGTGATGAATCTGTGGAATTCTTTGCCACAGAAAGCTGCAGACGCTCAGTGGATATTTCTAAGGCAGAGACAGATAGATTTTTGATTAATACAGTTGTCTTTGAAGCATAGAAACATAGAAAATAGTTGCAGAAGCAGGTCATTCGACCCTCTGAGCAGGCATCACCATTCAATATGATCATGGCTGATCATCCACAATCCATACCCTTTTCCTGCTTTTTCCCCATATCCCTTGATTCCGTTCAGAGGTAAAATTGAAGGTAGACACAAAATGTGGAGTATCTCAGTGCGTGAGGCAGTCTGAAGAAAGGTCTCGACCCGAAACGTCACCCATTCCTTCTCCAGAGATGATGCCTCACCTGCTGAGTTACTCGAGTATTCTGTGTTTACCATAGCTGATCTATCGCTCCCTCCGATATGGAGGACGCGTGTGCATGACTTTGTTTAACGTGGGGAGTCTGGTGCACAGTGAGCCGCCCCACGGTCCTTGACAGACATGGGTCAGGATCCGGTGGTATTGAGTCCAAGACGACCGGAAACCCTTTTCTGCTGCAGCCTTCATCCGCCTTCCCAGCCGTGTTGATGCTCCACTTATGTCAGCCATGGTCCGCTGCCTGTTCCACTGTTGAGGTCTTGGTTGGATTGCTCTATGTCAGAGACCCCCCCCCCCCGACCTTACCGCAATGGGTGGCCCTGCCAGACGGCATCACTCTCAGGATCTCAGGTTCTCAAGCTTCTCCACCACGACAAGGCGACAATCCATGGACAATCCATATATATCACCCTGGAGAGGTGAAGGAAAACAACAAATGCAAACTTCCACTGCCTTGTGGCTATTACCTTATTCAGGAATATAGCCAATGAACTGCCCTCAACTACCTTCTGTGGCAGAGAATTCCACAGACGCATCACTCTATATGTGAAAAGAGATCATCTCATCTCGGTCGTAAAAGACTTCCCCCCTATTCTTATACTTCCACTGCCTTGTGGCTATTACCTTATTCAGGAAAGGTGAATACTGGATCTGAGGGAATATGTGGAGGAAACCACTATTTTTCGGTCCAACGGTCAGGAAGGTGGACCCAGCAAAGCATCGTGAAGCGCAATTAGGGCACAATGTTCACGAAGAAAACTGGTGGCCATCCACTGCATCCTGCACAGCCGTCTTGAATATGTCTTGCCAGTGGATGCAGATAGGCCGGGAGGGAGAGTGAGGCTGATGATTTGCTCAACTCTCCCACACTTTAATCCAAGTCAAGCGTAAGTCATTACATCAGGACCCGTACCACCCAAATGGGCGAAGCAAGATCAACACAGGAGTGTGTGCAGCCGAGAGGAAGCCCACTGCAGTAGCTCAGGAGAAACGCGCCGCATGCAATGATCGATCCACTTCCACTGCAGTGCGCACCCAACTGTGTCGCATATCCCTTCCAGCCCTGGATCGGTCTCATCAGTCACGTCTGGACCCACAAAGAAAAACACTTAAGTCATGGTCTTCTTCGACTCCAAAGGATGAACAACAACATCTTTCCCTCCTAACCCCATTTATCCGCCTTCTCCCCATACGTCTGACATATAACTCATAGAGCTAACGGAATCAAGGGATATGGGGAAACAGCAGGAACAGAGTACTGATTCTGGGTGATCAGCCATGATCATATTCAATGGTGGTGCCAGCTCGGAGGGTCATATGGCCTACTCCTGCAACTATTTTCTATGCTTCTATTCTCCAATGCCACCTGTAATGAACAAAAATCTATCTACCTCTGCTTTGAGATATTCACTGAAGGCCTTGACAGCTTTCTGTGGTAAAGAAACCCATAGATTCACCACCCTCTGACTTAAAAAAAATCTCCTCATCCCCTTCCTAAAAGAACGTCCTTTAATTCTAAGGCTATGACCTCCAGTCCTAGACTCACCCACTCATGAAATCATCTTCTCCACATCCACTCTATGCAAACCTTTCAATATTCTGTGTGTTTCTATGACGTCCCCCTTATTCTTCTAAACTCCAGCGAGTACAGGCCCAGTACTGACAAATGCTCATCATAAGTTAACCTAGTCATTCCTGGGATCATTCTTGAAAATCTCCTCTGGACGCTCTCCAGCATATCCTTCCTCAGATATGGTTCCAAAATTGCTCACAATATTCCAAATGCAGCCTTAGGAACGCCTTATAATGCTTCAGTATTACATCCCTGCTTTTGTAAACACGCCCTCATGAAATAAATTGAGCTTTCTTTCTTTCCGACCGATATTTCTCCACTTCTCTCTTCCAATTGTCTCCTTCCCTCTATCTTATTTTCTTTATTTCTCATTCTCTACCTTACTCTCTTATTACTTACTCTCGAGAACTAGAATGCAAAAACAGGGCTGTATTGCTAAGGCGATATAAAGAGCTGGTCAGGCCGCACTTAGCGTATTGTGAGCAATTTCCTACCCCATATCAGAAGAAAGATGCGGTGAGGGTCGGAGGAGGTTTACGAGAATGATCCCAGGAATTAGTGGGTGAACATATAATAAGCTAAACCTCTACTCACTGGAGTTTAGATGGATGAGGGGGGAAACGCATTGAAACTTACCAAACTTGGATAGAGTGGATGTGGACAGGATATTTCCTACTAGTGGGAGATGCTAGGAATTGTGATCAGAGCCTCAGAATTAAAGGGTGTTCCTTTAGGAAGGAGATGAGGAGAAATCTCTTTAGACAGAGGGTAGTGAATCTGTGGAATTCTTTGCCACATAAGACCATGGTGGCTAAGGTATATATGTAAGGCAGAGATAGATAGATTCTCCATTGCTACAGGTGTCAGAGGTGATGGGGAGAAGGCAGGCGAACAGGAAGATTAAATGAGTACTTACCAGTTTGAAGTTTGATCTTTATTTTATGAAAAGTTACGATGAGGGATTACGTGAAGAGGCCCGCCGGCCCGCATGCGCGTCAACCTTCAAAGCGCCGGTGTGAAATCACAGATAACAGTTGTGGAACTGATTATAGGAACATTCGAGAAACTAGAACTACCACATCACCTTCATGGTTGGGAGCGGAGGGCATGTAATCC
This sequence comes from Raja brachyura, assembly GCA_963514005.1. Next base: position 9,165 of record CAUPSL010001355.1, on the reverse strand, counting down.
CTCATCGTAACTCCTCACAAAATAAAGATCACACTTCAAACTGGTAAGTTCTTGTTTAATCTTCCTAGTTTACTTCGGAGTCACATGAAGATATCAAAGCTCTGTGATTTCATGGGTTCATGTCACACACTGCATCAGTTGACCAGAGATTATTTAAAACTAATAATGCATTCAGACATGACATAGATTAAAAACATGATTATGCTTTTAATAAATGATATATAAAAAAAATAATAGTGACCCCTCATATCCGGGAGTAAACTATAGAACAGAACCTAAACTTGAGTTGGCAAACAACCCCGGCATGGCAATAGGTTTATTATAAGAAATGTTGAATGTTTGCTCGTTCGACCATCCTGCAGTCGCTAGGATGTGGTGCAGCGGAACCTCCATAAACCTCACTGCTGATATTGTTGCAGCCCTGGTGGAGTGAGATTTAAAAACATCAGTGTCCACTTCTGCACAAGCCAGTACACGTCTCAACCACCTGGAGATGGTCTGCACTGATACCGTCTTGTGTGTGGTTTTTATAACTAACACACATTGCCAGTTCAGTGCCGCTAAGGTTGTTTGTGCCCTTAAAATACTGTTGCATATGTGTGAGCACACACAATCGAAGGTCCATAGGGTATGCCATAAATTCCAGTTTTAGAACTGACACCCCTGGTCTGCTCTGCTTGACTAGCTCATGAACATTAAATGTTATTATATTTGTAGATGTAACCATTCTGTCCAGCCGTAGCTTATGCAACGACTGGACCAATTGCGCCTAAACCAGCGCCATGAGCATAACCACTTTATAGGTGCGCTTGACCAAAGACAAGGATGTAGCTGGAGCCCATGGGCGAAGCAGCGTTAGCGTTGGACATCCCATATCTCCGTGTACCTGGGCCTGGGGGGATTTGTGTTATTGATACCCTTCATGAATATGGATATCAGTGGCTGAGACCCGACAGAGTGGTGGCCCGATACCAGCAACAAGTATGATGACAAGGCACTTTTGGCACAATTAATTACACTATAACTCAATCTCTCGTCAAAGAACAGTTTTGAGAGAAATTCCAAAACATCAGTTATACGTGCCGTGTCATACGTTATGTTGGACTGCGAACCGAACACCTCCCACCTCTTAATGTAAGAGATGTACTGTTTCTTGGTGCTATCCCTCCAAACCGCAGTGATCATGTCCACAGTTCGCTCTGACAATCCGAGCCCCAGGAAAGATCTTGTTAAAGTCTGCAAATCAATAAATTCATTCGATCATGCAGTGGATGGCCTTCCCAAGTCACGGGATGAACCAGCAGATTATTGCGTTTGGATGCCTGAAGTAGAATCTTGCTGGATTTTTTGCAAGCACCGACTGATGAGGCAAAATGGAGGGAATGCATAAAATAAAATTCCTCCCCAGTGTAGCGAAAATGCATCTTTCGCCACTGCCCCTGGGTTTGGCAACATACTTTGGTAACTGGCGATTGAGCCTAGATGCAAACAAATCGATATCCGGTGTTCCCTACCGAGCAACAATGTTGTTGAACACTTTATGATCCAACATCTATTCTGTGTTGTCATTAAATTTTCGTGACCTGGTATCCGCCAGCATATTAATCCTACCCGACAAGTAGGTAGCTGAAATCCAAATGCTTCATTCGATACACCAGTGCCAAATATGGTTAGCTAAATTATCACAGGATACTGACTTGATTCCACCCATGCGATTAATATATGCCACTGCTGTAGTGTTGTCAACCTGGAGTTGAACATGCAGAAGATGCATATTCCCACAATACGCTTTCAACCCATCGAGTGCCCCCAGCATCTCTAGGTAGTTAATACCATGTAACTGTAAAATTGATGACTCATGCACATCCCATCTGCCACCGCAACCACAGATGGTATTAGTAACTCCCCATCCTTGAGCACTAGCATCAGTTTGTAATAGAACTGAAGGTTTGCTGACCAAAATGTTACTGGAGCAACGCCGAATATTGGCTGTTCACCATTGTAAATCTGATATAGCTTCAGCTAGTAACCGCATAGGTCTGTTAAAATGACCTAAATGGTATTTGAGTGCTTGCTCCTTTGCACGTTGTAAATTTTGATAATGCAAAGGCCCAAATTGTGCAGCTGGAAAAAGAGCCACTAATTCCCCAATTACACTGGCTACTTGTCGAATGGATGGTTGCTCCATAACAACAAGGTTGTTACAGGCTTCTATTAATTCTAATCTTTTGCCCCAGGGCAGAGTCATAGGCACATTAATAGAGTTAATGGTAAATCCCAAATAATCAATAACTCTAGTTGGTATCTACTTGGATTTAACTCGATGGATGAGAAACCCCAATTTCGTAAATTGTGAGTTTTGTGGCTGAAACAGCTAATTTAGCTAATTTCAGCATTTTGCCGATGATTAGGATATTATCCAAGTATGCCATAACAATGTGATTTTGAGCTCCAAGTAGCCCAAGCACCGATTTCAATAATTTGGTAAATAATCTGGGGGCTGAAGCTAATTCATTAGGCAACGCTTTAAACTACCAAATTGCCCCATCCAGCTAAAGTTCCAATATCTCCGGTGATCCCTGTAAATGGGTACCAAATAGTATGGATCTTTGAGATCTATGCATGCCATATAGCATCATTGGGAAATCAGTTGTTTGACAGTAACAAAGTTTTCCATTTTTAAATGTCTATACTGCACATAAGAGTTAAGTTGAGTAAAATCAAGGATGATTCAGCCCCCTCCATCTTTCTTTTGTCTGGTAAATATATTAGGAACATAGAAACATAGAAAATAGGTGCAGGAGTAGGCCATTCGGCCCTTCGAGCCTGGACCGCCATTCAATGTGATCATGGCTGATCATCCAACTCAGTATCCCGTACCTGCCTTCTCTCCATACCCCCTGATCCCTTTAGCCACAAGTGCCACATCTAACGCCCTCTTAAATATAGCCAATGAACTGGCCTCAACTACCTTCTGTGGCAGAGAATTCCAGAGACTCACCACTCTCTGTGTAAAGAATGTTTTCCTCATTTCGATCCTAAAGGAATTCCCCCTTATCCTTAGACTGTGACCCCTTGTTCTGGACTCCCCCAACATCGGGAACAATCTTCCAGCATCTAGCTTGTCCAACCCCTTAAGAATTTTGTAGGTTTCTATAAGATCCCCCCTCAATCTTCTAAATTCCATCGAGTACAAACCGAGTCTATCCAATCTTTCCTCATATGAAAGTCCTGACATCCCAGGAATCAGTCTGGTGAATCTTCTCTGTACCCCCTCTATGGCAAGGATGTGTTTCCTCAGATTTGGAGACCAAAACTGTACGCAGTACTCCAGGTGTGGCCTCACCAAAACCCTGTACAACTGCAGTAGAACCTCCCTGCTCCTATACACAAATCCTTTCGCTATGAATGCTAACATACCATTTGCTTTCTTCACTGCCTGCTGCACCTGCATGCCTACTTTCAATGACTGGTGTACCATGACACCCAGGTCTCGTTGCATCTCCCCCTTACCTAATCTGCCACCATTCAGATAATAGTCTACCCTCATGTTTTTGCCACCAAAGTGGATAACCTCACATTTATCCACATTGTACTGCATCTGCCATGCATCTGCCCATTCACTCAGCCTATCCAAATCACCCTGCAGCCTCCAAGCATCCTCCTCACACCTAACTATACCCCCCAGCTTGGTATCATCTGCAAATTTGGAGATGTTGCATTGAATTCCCTCGTCCAAATCATTAATATATATTGTAAATAGCTGGGGTCCCAGCACTGAGCCTTGCGGCACCCCACTAGTCACTGCCTGCCATTCTGAAAAGGACCCGTTTACTCCTACCCTTTGCCTCCTGTCTGCTAGCCAGTTCTCTATCCACATCAATACTGAACCCCCAATACCGTGTGCTTTAAGTTTGTATGCTAATCTCTTATGCGGGACCTTGTCGAAAGCCTTCTGAAAGTCTAGATATAACACATCCACTGGTTCTCCCTTATCCACTCTACTAGTTACATCCTCGAAAAATTCTATCAGATTTGTCAGACATGATTTACCTTTCGTAAATCCATGCTGACTTTGTCCAATGATTTCACCACTTTCCAAATGCGCTGCTATCCCATCTTTAATAACTGACTCTAGCAGTTTCCCCACTACCGATGTTAGACTAACTGGTCTGTAATTCCCCGCTTTCTCTCTCCCTCCTTTTTTAAAAAGTGGGGTTACATTAGCTACCCTCCAATCCTCAGGAACTACTCCAGAATCTAAGGAATTTTGAAAAATTATCACTAATGCATCCACTATTTCTGTGGCTACCTCCTTGAGTACTCTGGGATGCAGACTATCTGGCCCTGGGGATTTATCGGCCTTCAATCCGTTCAATTTACCCAACACCACCTCCCGGCTAACCTGGATTTCACTCAGTTCCTCCATCTTATTTGACCCCCGTTCCACTGCTATTTCCGGCAGATTATTTATGTCTTCCTTAGTGAAGACAGAACCAAAGTAGTTATTCAATTGGTCTGCCATGTCCTTGTTCCCCATGATCAATTCACCTGTTTCTGACTGCAAGGGACCAACATTTGTTTTAACTAGTCTCTTTCTCTTTACATATCTATAAAAACTTTTGCAGTCAGTGTTTATGTTCCCTGCCAGTTTCCTTTCATAATCTATTTTCCCTTTCCTAATTAAGCCCTTTGTCCTCCTCTGCTGGATTCTGAGAAATGAATTGGTGATGTTCATGACTCGACTTCTCGATAACACTTTTGTGTATAATGTGTGAGTTTCAGCCTGTATATCCAAAACTTCCTGTTGGGAATGAACAAATGTCCGGCTTGGTGTATGCAGTGTGGGTGGCAATGAATTGGGAAGGAATTCAATTTGGAACCCTTGTATACAGTGCAGTATAAACGGATCTGATGTTATCCAACGCCATTCATTGAAAAACAAGTGTAATCTACCACCAACTTGTAACTGGTCCACACACCCCATGTTCCGGTTACCGGTGGTTTTTTGGTAGGCCCAAAGGCCCCTGGTGCAGGTTCTATTTCTGCCCCCGACGTTTGGGGGGTAGGGCTGCTGGAGTGCGCAGATTACGCATCTTCCACGAGGGCCGGCCTGGGCCTTGGCCGAAAAAGACCTCTGCCCAGAGAATTCGGCTTTTGAACTGCCACCAGTTTCAGCAAACCGCTTACTGCTGATGGAAGCGTAGGGGTGCTGCAGTTGAAATGGTGAAGCTTTGCTAGTCATTGGAGCCTTGATCAGCCCGACAGCTTTTGCTTCGTCGTCCAGGTCCTTGACCTGTTTCGATAGATCTTCTCCGAACAGAAGATTCGGCAGCTGAACATTGCTGGCCCTGCACTATCCCGCAAATTTGCGGTTCAAGGCAGGTCGGATGGCGTTCTTCCGAAAACAGTTTATTTTGAAATGTGCATTGCACATCAACGCCAGGGTATCCTGTTGTACGTGAGACAAGGGTCACCCATCCACAGACCTGGCGAATGCCCTAATGCCTGAAGCCAGCAATTTCAGGATTCTTTGGAGCTTCGTCTCCTGGGCTTTGATGCCCCCTCCAATATATCCCCAGATTGAACTGTGCACAACCGGCACGTTCAGTGAAGCACAATTTCCAGGTGTATAGTACTTTGCAGTTGTTTCCACCATCACCTGTTCCTGCAGCTGATGCGATGGGAGGTAATTTATGCTCGTAGCTAGTTCTTCTTGCAGTGGCTCCCCTGTTTGCGAGGGTATCGCAGATTTTGATGCCTCGGCAGATAATTCTTGTCCCTTACGTATGTCGTGCATTCTGTTATGCTCCCCGGACATACCTCCAAATTCGGAGTCAGTCCAGAACTGACCCCCTTAACTCCCCTCCTCAGAGTGTGTGACATTATGCGGTCCTGGACCAGGCGCTGCCGCGGGCCCCCGAGGAGACCCGCACTGCTATAACTCGCTTTCACGGAGCATATCATGATGGAGCTTCCTTTCCATAAGGAGCTCCATCTGGGATAAACGCCCGAAGAAGCTATCCATTGTAGGAGGCGATTCCTCCTGGCCTGACTCGTCTGAGTAAACAGGGCTATCAAACTTCTTCTTGGCTTTCCCCCCTTTCGGGTTTGCCAAGGTGCTTTGGATGGGCACCAAGTCTGAAGTCGCTTGACTGCACCGGCAGCCGATATCGACAGCCGTTGGCTACCCACACTCCCGCGGTCCTCCGTAGCCAGTTTCCCCTCAGCCCGTCTCGACTTCGCCCTGGATTTCTCCATGATTAATTCGAACTTGAACGCTGTAACAAGATTTTTAACAAACAAACTCACACGACTCCGAAGTAAAATTGGGTTGGGAGGGAGAGCTAGATCAGTACTGATTGATTGGCCGAATGGCCTAATTCTACTCTTATCTCTTAAGATCGTATGACTTTTTGAGATGGTAGGCCGATGGGCCTGTTCATGTGAAATAATCACACTAAATCTTTGCGCAGTTTCATATGCCTCTGGCTTTCAGCAACATTTAGAAATGCATCCAAGTTTATGAGAGGTGAGCATAGTTTAGTCTTCAATTTAGAGATACAACTAGGTAACGTGCCCTTGAGCCCACTGACTCGGCACCGACCAGCTATCACCCGTACACCAGTCGTGTCCTACACACTGAGGGCAATTTGCAGAAGCCAATTATTCTACAAACCCGCACGTCTTTGGAATGTAGCAGGATATAGCTCTTCAGGCTATCAATGGATATGGGGGAGAAAGCAGGAACGGGGGGGTACTCATCCTGAATGATCAGCCATGATCATAATCAATGGTAGTGCTGGCTCGACGGGCCAAATGGCATACTCCTGCACCTATTTTCTATATTTCTATGTAACAACTAATGCTTGGTTGCTGTCACAATTTCTTATTCAAAATTACTTAAGAATGTCCTGACCTGAAACACCATCCATCCTATTTTTCCAGAGATGCTGCCTAACCCGCAGAGATACTCCTGCACTTTGTGGCTGTCTTTGGTGTAAACCAGTATCAGCACTTTGTTTGTAGATTCCATCTGGTTGTTGCGGATTCCATTTCTGCCCATCGCGCTGTGCGTAATTCTGATGTCCGGACGTCCAAACTTCCTGAAATGAACCCGTGAAAGAACACGAACTGTGCAGAACTCGAGGGACCGAGCGACCTGCCCCAGTCGCCCTCCAGAATTCATTCACATCGGCGATTCTCGTTGAGTGTGAAGAGGGATTTAATCACCATTTAATTCATTGTTATTCCCTGTGAGCTGGTCAGGGATGGAATCGCATCCCGCGCCTTTACCGGTTCGCTGCAGCTTCCTTACCCCATTCGATTCCACATTCCCCTGGCAAACTCATTCCCCCGGCAAACATGTCCGGACGATTAGTTCACACCTTACTCTTCCATATTTCTGACTCCCTCTCCCCTGACCCTCAGTCTGGGAAGGGTCCTTTGGTGGCAAGAACAGAAAGGCAGGTTATAATGTGAGATTAGGAAAAGGGGAGGTTCAACGAGACCTGGGTGTGCATGTACATCAGTCAAGCAGGTACAGCGGGCAGTAAAGAAAGCTAATGGCATGTTGGCCTTCATTGCGAGAGGAATTCAGTTTAGGAGCAGGGAATTCTTACTGCAGTTTTCCAGTGCCCTGGTGAGGCAGCACCTTGAGTATTTTGTGCAGTTTTGATCTCCTAATTTGAGTAAGGACATCCTTGCTATTCAGGCTGTGCAGCCTAGGTTCGCTGGGTTAATTCCCGGGATGGCGGGAATGACATATGATGAAAGGATGGGTCGCCTGGGCTTGTCTTCACTTCAGTTTAGAAGGATGAGAGGGGATCTTATAGAAACATATAACATTCTTCAAGGATTGGACCTTGAATTAGAGCAGAACGTGCATTGCTGGCTTACGACACTGAAGGAATCTGACGTATATTTAATCCACTAGACGGGATTGGGAAGTTAATTGTGCCGAGGAATTGGACAAAAAGAACCGCCAGGTGTGGGTGTATCATCGGCTGCAGCTCGGTCGGTGCTCTTAGATTGAAGTGTGATAGGAAGATCGAACCGGGGACACAGAATGTGGGAGAGACGCAGAGCAAGAAAAACAGATCGAAGTGGGGAAATGTGGAAAGAAAGCAAAGACTAAAAAATAAACAATTTAAAGTGAAAAATGCAAACAGCTCACCCAGTAAAAGGGAACATACTCAGTAAAAGGGAGTGTACACGCAAGCAATGTTTCTGTGAGAGTAGAGTGGCGCAGCGGAAGCGTGCTGGGCCCATAACCCAGAGGTCGATGGATCGAAACCATCCTCTGCTAATCTTTCAATTGATATTTTTGAGAAATTACCGCCAGCTCACACGTTCACACAACATACATTCAGTTTGATTCGGTGCAATCGTATTTCATTAAAAAATGTCGTTTATTTGTATCATATTATGTGTTGTTGTGCACACACACAATGATCATAGCCGTCGGCTATTGGCCAATTCATAATAAGCTCTCATTTCTCAGAGATGGGTAATATATGGTCGGCATAAACATAATGGGCGAAGGGTTTCTGTTCTGTCCGTACTACAGGACGGGAGGAAGTCCATGTCGGAATGGAGGGAGAGCGAGGAGAGAGATACCACTGGGTAAATAAGCAGCTGACGGAACTCGGTGTGAACGAATCGCCGGGACATGTTGGGATGTGACCGAGTTTGCTGGAGGAATGTGGAATCGAGTGGGATCTGGAAGCTGCTCCGAATCGGGAAAAGGCGAGGGACGGGATTCTATTCCTGCCCCACTGGCCAGCTCACAGGGAATAATATTGAATGGGATTGCGATGAAACAGATCAACCTGACGACATGTGGGAGCAAAGGTCTGCAAATGCTGGTTTATTCCAAAAATAGACGAAAACTGGAGCACTGACTCAGCGGGTCGGGCAGCATCTCTGGAGCAGAAGAATGGGTGACGTTTCAGATCGGGGCCTTTTTCGGACAGGAGGCAATTGGGAACGGAACCGTCTCCAGTGCTGTTTAACTCTGTGACTCGACCACAGTCCCGAAGCTGCCTTCTGATTACAAGTTCTGGTTACACACGTTTTGAAAAGAGAAAGCGCCTCGTTATGAAAGAATTCAACACGAGCATGTACTTGAACAAATGATTGGAAAGCGCAAGAAGCCGCGAGCAC
>CAUPSL010001354.1:0-18208 GCA_963514005.1 Raja brachyura | reverse complement strand
GGAAAGAAAGAAAGAAAGAAAGAGAAATATAAAGAGAACGAGAGAGGGGAGTGTGTGCAGTAGGGAGAAGGAGATAGAGAAAGAGCTGGCGTGAGACAGATGGGAAGGGAGAAGGGGAACGTGAGAATGTGGGATGGCACGGCGAGAACGCAAGTTGTGGAGACAGAGCAGGATGACGGAATTGGTGGATGATGCGGGGAGAGATAGACGAGAAAATAGAGGGGCGGTGTGACAGGTAGAGAGAGCAAAGACAGATGTGGGGAGATATAGATGACACGGAGGCACAGGGAGGCAGAGAAGAACAGATTTTCCTAGTGGCAGTATGCTGTAAAGTGTGCAACTTCGTGTATTCCCTTAACTTTTAACTTCCTGCTTACCACTCTTTCAATGTTACTTGCTATCACCTGAATTCAAGGCATGGGCCACCCTTTCTTAAAGTGTTGATACCTCTTTTATACTCTTGAATCGTGAAAAGGATGGAGACAAGCGGGAACATAGCTTCTCCAAGGAAGGAACGTAGGAAAGCCGCAGCTTCTGACTGGTATCTTACAAGCTATGTCTAAAATGAACGATGAACTGAAAAATGAAATGTAAGCAAGATGTTGCAGTTTGGATGAAATGGTGAAATGAATTTCCAGCAAATTCAAGGAACTTCAAGACAAGTTGATTATAGAAACATAGAAAATGGGTGCTGGATGAGGCCACTCGGCCCTTCGAGCCAACAACCCCATTCATTGTGATCATGGCTGATCATCCCCAATCAATAACCCGTGCCTGCATTCTCCCTATACCCCTTGACTCCACTAGCTTCTAGAGATCTATCTAACTCTCTTAAATCCATCCAGTGACTTGGCCTCCACTGCTCTCTGTGGCAGGGAATTCCATACATTCACAACTCTCCGGGTGTAAACGTGTATTCTCACATTCAGTCTTAAATGACCTCCCCTTTATTCTAAGACTGTGGCCCCTGGTTCTGGACTCGCACAACATTGGTAACATTATTCCTGCATCCTGCTTGTCCAGTCCTTTTATAATTTTATATGTTTCTATGAGATGCCCCCCTCACCCTTCTAAACTCCAGTGCATACAAGCATAGTCTTTTCAATCTTTCCTCATATGACAGTCCCGCCATCCCAGGGATCAATCTCGTGAACCTACGTTGCACTGCCTCAATCACAAGGAGGTCCTCCTTCAATTAGTAGACCAAAACTATACATAATACTCCAGATGTGGTCTTACCAGAGCCCTATACAACTGCAGTAGAACCTCTTTACTGCTATACTGAAAACGTCTTTCTTATGAAGAACAACATTCCAATAGCTTTCTTCACTGCCTGCTGTCCCTGCACGCCAACTTTCAGTGACAGGTGTACAAGGACACCCAGGTTTCGCTCCACCCCCCCCCCACCTTACCTAACCCCATTGAGATAAAAATCTGCCCCCTTATTTTTGCCGCCGAAGTGGAAAACCTCCCATGTATCTATCTTATACTGAATTTGCCACGCATCTGCCCACTCACTGAACCTGTCCAGGTCACCCTGCAATCTCCTAACATCCTCTTCACATTTCACATTGCCACCCAGCTTTGTGTTATCCGCAAACTTGCTAGTGTTGCTCCGAATTCCCTCTTCCAAATCATTAATATATATGTAAACAGTTGCGGTCCCAAAACCGAACCTTGCGGCACTCCACTCGCCGCTGCCTATTATTCTGAAAAGGACCCATTCACTCCTACTCTTTGCTTCCGGTCTGCCAAACAATTTTCTATCAATGTCAACCACTATACCCCCAAAACCACGTGCTCTAATTTTCGTCACGTCTCCCATGCGGGACTTTATCCAAAGCATTCTGAAAGTCTAGATAAGCTACATCCACTGGCAGCCCTTCATCCATTTTACTTGTCCCATCCTCAAAAAAATTGCAGAAGATTAGTCAAGAATGATTTCCCTTTCCTAAATCCATGCTGATTTGGGCTAATCCTTTTACTGCTATCCTAATGCCCCATATTAAACCGCGTTACTAATTAACACCAGCCTATTTCCCATCACCGACGTCAGGCTAACTGGTCTGTAATTCCCCGATTTCTCTCTCGCTCCTTTCTTGAAAAGTCGGACAACATTAGCTATCATCCAATCCACAAGAACTGATCCTGAATCTATTGTACATTAAAAAATGATCATCAATCCGTCCACTATTTCTAGAGCTAGCACGCTGAGGACCCTGGGATGCAGACCATCAGGTCCAGGGGATTTATGGTTCTTCAGTCCAATTAGCCCACCCAATAATATTTCTCGCCGAATGACATTTTATTTCAGTTCCGCTACCCCCTTAGATGCTCTGTCCTCCAGTACATCTGGGAGATTCTTTGCGTCTTCCTTAGTGAAGACAGATCTGAAGTATTTATTCAACTCTTCTGCCATTTTCTTGTTGCCTATAATAATTTCATCCGAGTCTGCATTCAAGGGACCCACATTTGACTTCGCTTAATCTTTTAATATCCTTCTTTATATTCCTGGCCAACTTCCCAATCGTACTTCAACTTTTCAGCCCGTATTGCCCGTTTTGTTTCCTTCTGTTGTCCTTTGAAAGTTTCCCAATCCTCTGGTTTCCGGCTTGCTGCTTTCTTTTAGTTTTATTCTATCCCTAACTTCTCTTGTCAGCCACGGTTGCCTCCTACTCCCCTTAGAACCTTTCTTCATTTTTGGAAGGAAATGATCCTGCGACTCTGTATTATGCCCAGAAATTCCTGCCATTATTGTTCCACCGTCATTCCTGCTACGATCCCTTTCCAGTCTACGTTGGCCAGCTCCCCTCTCATGCCTTCATAAACCCCTTTGTTCAGCTGCATCACTGCCACTTCCGATTTAACCTTCTTCTTCTCAAATTTATTCTAAGACCGTGTCCGATTTTACGTTCTCCTTTTCAAATTGCAGATTAAAACTAATCATATTATGATCACTACCTCCAAGCGGTTCCTTTACCTCGAGTACTCTTATCATATCAGGTGCATTGGACACCACTAAATCCAGAATTGCCTTTTCTCTGGTCGGCTCCATTACAAGCTGCTCTAAGAATCCATCTCGGAGGCAATCTACAAATTATCTTTCTTGGGGTTCTGAACCAACCTGATTTTCCCAGACTACCTGCATATTGAAATGTCCCGTCACCACAGTGGCATTACATTTGTTACATGCCAGTTTTAACTCCTGCTGCAACTTACACCCTACATCTGGGCTACTATTTAGGGGTCTGTAAATAACACCAATTAGTGTCTTCTTGCATTTACAATTCCTCAACTCAACCCACAGCGACTCTACCTAGTCAGCCCCTATGTCTTCCCTCGCAAGGTACTGAATGACATTTCTCAGCAGCAGAGCTACGCCCCCCCCTCCTCTGCCCACCTGCCTGTCCTTTCTATGGGATGTACAACCCTGAATGTTAAGCTCCCATGCGCGATCTTACTGCACCCACGTCTCAGTAATCCCCACAATGTCACATCGACCAACCTCTAACTGAGCCTCAAGCTCATCTACTTTACTTCTTATGCTTCGCGCATTCATATACAATAATTTTAATTCCTTACGCATCTCGCCTTTCACATCGATCCTTATTGCTCTTGGCCATACACCCCTATCCCTTTGTGAACTTCCTTTCCCGTTGATTATGAGGTCACTAACCATCCCTTTACTCCCTTTCACTTGAACTCCATCCTCGACTATCCCATTTGACACGCCACCACCTTATTCAGTTTAAAACCCCCCGTGTAGCCGTGGCAAACCTGCCTGCCAGAATGCTGATCCCCCACCTGTTAAGATGCAACCCGTCCCTTTTGTTTAGTTCCCCCTTACTCAAAAACAGATCCCAGTGATCTAAGAATCTAAATCCCTGCACCCTGCACCACTTACTCAGCCACACATTCGGGTCCCGTATCTCCCCGTTCCTGCTCTCGCCAGCACGAGGAACTGGAAGCAATCCGGAGATAACAACCATGGAAGTCCTGCTTTTCAGCATTTTTCAGAGCACTCTAAAGTCACGCTGCAGAATATTCATCCTCTTCTTTCCGACATCGTTTGTGCCGACATGCACTACTGTGAATCTCGCTTTTCTCTTACATCGGTTGTTTCGACAATGATCGACCGGACACATGGGTTGGTTTAAACGTACGTTTAATCAGCAGGAATCTATGCACAGGTTACAACCTAGCAAAGAATAAAGCTCAATGCCTTAATTCGTAATGCTTTATGTACTTTAATGGTACGGTTTATGCCTCCCATATTTACCCAATCAAGCAACAGACACTTACGCAATGGTCAGGATAACAGGCACGCACACAATGGTCAAGATATAAGGCACGCACACATGGGGAGATGTTAATTAGTGGAACAATACTAGGGCTAAGACAGGTACATTCCTCAGACGTTCGGGCGCGGCGGTTTGTACATTCCTCAGCCTTCTGGTCGCCATCCATCTCAGTCAGACGGGTGCGGGGAATACCAAAGTCTCGAATATGCAGCAACAGCAGGACAATGTGTATTTCTCATGACCACAACTCCCTGAAACCTGCAGCCACATAGTCAGCAACTTTGGTCAGCAGACATTTTACGTTTTAATCCAGTTCACCTTGCCAAACCATTTTACCTTCACAGAACAATCTTACAGCGCTTATTCAAGATTTACATTCACAATCCCCACTTTTGCCATTCTTATGGCAACACTGATAGTCCATTAACAGTCCCATTCGCTGAATCTCGTCTGGTTACCTGGCCACGGCCTCTTGGACCGTCCGGCCCTTTTCCTTCAATTCTCCTTCCTCACTCACTTCATCATCTTCGCTGTCTTTGGAGAATGGTAACAGTCTCCTGCTCACGCTGCCCCTTCCCGAATAGCTCGTTGTGTGCCCGAATAAATAGATTGGAGTTTTCTCGTTCCCCTTTCTTTTCTCGTTTGTCCCGCCTGTATGCAGGCTTTGTCCATTTCCAACCGAAACCGATTAACCCTACTGTGGTCGTCACACATATTAATGCGACGAAGACCCTCATCTTAGCGGTTTATTTCGTATCTGCGAACACAAGGGAGGGGAAAAGAGAAAAGAACGTGCAATTTCGAAGCAAAATTATTTCGTATCATACTTTTCGTGGACCGGATCCCACTCCCTGACCTCGACCTCCCCCCCTTGCTTGGTGTCACCAAGCACTTTACAATGGTGCAAATGCACCCATGTCAATCGTCCTTCCACCTTTACCGCGGTGGGGGTGGTAAGGAGAACCTGGAAGGGGCCCAACAATCGAGGATAAAGGGTGTCCTTACGAACCCAATTCTTAATCATCACATAAGAACCCGGGGTGATCCGTCCCTCAACGGGAAAGTCTAAGTCGCCCACATAAGCGGCCTTGACCTCTCCGAGAATATCACGCCGGCCCGTGTAAGGGCAAGGATGTAAGAGACCATCTCCTCCGTCATGTGATGCAATGTCATTGTGGCCGGGTTAACGTCCGTCCATGGGGTGTGCAGGGGTCGGCCATAGATTATCTCTGCAGGAGACAATACTACAGCGCTTGTTCAAGATTTACATTCACACTACCACTTCCGGCTGTTCACCTTTGCCCTTGAGGATTTTCTGCACTCTGTCCGTGACATCCTGGATCCTGGCACCAGGTAGGCAGCACTCCATCTTTTTTTTTTAAATAGAAGGATTTTTTCCCCTTTCTTCAGACAAACAAAGTGAAGCAGTTCTTGTTTTTCATATTTTGACCCTGGATAAATAATATGAAGTAGCTCTTGTGTTCCACAGTTAATATGCACTTCTTAACCATAACATTACATTTGTTTTGCCTGTTGAGTGGTAAATATGCCTTCTTTTTACGTCGCCTGCTGTCATTAGGAGATATGGGGATAAGGAAGGGATTAGGTAGCGTACTGATTATCTAATGGTCAGTTTCGGGCTTTGCATGGGGGCGGGGGGGGGGGGGGGGGAGCGGGGTCCTCCGCTTCTAGCTTAGTTTTTTTTCTATCTGGGCAGAATTTGAAATACAAACATGACTGAAATGTCGTCACTTCTGGCTCTGCCTTACATTTTTCTTCTTCCAGTATCATAAACTGTTATACTTTAAGACATTAACCCTTTACATTCCACATGATTTTTACAAACAATATGGTTAAAGTTATTTACTTCCTTTCGTGGAATGTGAATGGTTTGAGCCATCCCATTAAGAGGATATTTTTAAAACGTTCTTCGTATACTGCATACTCAGATTATCTTTGTTCAGGAAACTCATGTAAGGAAAGTCGACAGTCAACGATTTTAAACGTTTTGGAGAGGACAGCAGTTTCATTCAAATTCACAGGCTAAGGTGAAAGGAGTCTCTATTTTTATTGACTGCGGGGCTGATGGTAAGTCCACGCTGGACCCGAGGTAGAATTACGCCGGGAGCCGGCGGTGGTGGTTACTTCTTCCCCCGGGTCCCCCACGAGGAATCCCGGGCTGCCGACGCCGCACCCCGCTGGAGCCCTGCAGACCGCGGCTTTAGTCTGCCGGCTGCCGCGGGCCAGAGAAATTAAGCGCTCCCCTCCGGCGCGTCCCTGGGAAAGGCAGCGCCGATCCTTGCTGTTAGGCCACGGGGGAGGCGACATGGAAAAAGTCGCCTCTCCGTGGAGGAGGCGGCCGAAACGGTTTCCCCCTCCCCCCCGCCACACCACCCCCCGCACAAGACACACCAAGAAACATTTAAATAGTACACTAAAACAACCTAAAAACAAAAAACGATGGACAGCTGCCGTCTTGCGGCGCCCCCACCGACCAATGTGCACCTAATATTGATTACCCTGAGTTTTTGAAACAGTTAATGGCATCCCTTCCTAATTTAAATGAACATCTTTTAACAATGGGTGGAGATTTTAACTGCTGTTTGGAACCCTCGTTGGACAGATATGCATCTGATCATGTGCTTCCAAATAAATCAGCTAGTTTATCAACTATGTTTTACTTGACACTGTAAGGTTAGAAGTATGGAGATTCCTACACCCAAATGGAAACAATTTTCTTTTCCTCTCATGTATATCATAGTTACTCTTGGATTGACTACTTTAGAGTAGATTATCAGTTAGTTTCATCGCTTACTGCGAGTGAGAACGATGAATTGCTATTTCTGATCATGCACCTTTGAAACAATCAATTAAACTACCTGATCCCAAGTTTAGTGCTAACTTTGCATTTAATGCTACTTTGATTAAACTACCTGATCCCACGTTTAGTGCTAACTTTGCATTTAATGCTACTTTGCTTCAAGAACTAAATGTTGTTAATTTTATTGAAGATCAGATTTATTTTTTCTTCTTAACAATTTCTACGGAAGAAATATCCAATGGTGTAGTCTGGGATGCTTTTAAGGAATATATTCGTAGACAAATTATTTCATAGAACGCTGGGGGAAAAAAAGAAACTCAAAATGAAATACGTATATTGGCGGTACACAAAAGGCTGGAGAAACTCAGCGGGTGCAGCAGCATCTATGGAGCGAAGGAGATAGGCGACGAACGTTTACCCTCGATTCTCCGGCATCTGCAGTTCCTTCTTTAACACTATGTAGTATTTTTTGATCAGTGTTTAAAAGAGCTATAGCTCTATATGATCCTGGGTCATCCAGATCTTTATCTATTTTTGGTATAAGCGTTATAATAGATTCATTTAACGTTTCTGGTAATTTCTGTTGGGTATAAATGTGTTCATAAAGTTTCTTTAAACGTCGTGCAATCAAATAATTCAATGTTTTGTAAAATTCCGAACCAATACCATCCGGTCCAGGAGTTTTACCATTTTTTAATGATTTAATGGATTCTTCGATTTCTTTTACTGTTATTTCAGCATTTAATGATTCTATATTTTCTAAATCCAACCCCTTTAAATTACATTTTTTCAAAAATGCTTCTACTCCTATCCGGTTTTCTACCGTTTGAACTGAATATAAGTTTTTATAATATTGCAAAAATCTCTCATAAATATCTGTAGAATTTACTAGAAGCTCGCCATTACGTGATTTAGTCCTATGAATTATTTTTTCTCCCTCCAGTTCCCGTAATTGACGGGCCAATAATTTTTGGGGTTTATCTCCAAATTCAAATTGAAATTGTTTGGTATATTGATAGAGTTTTACCACTTGATCTGAATATATGTTATTTAATTTGTATTTCAATACAGCGATTTTATTATGTTTTATCATAGTTGGGTTAACAGCGTTCTCTGTATCTAATTGTTTAATCTCCTTTTCCAATGTCTGTTGTTCCCTCCGATTCTCTTTGTTAAAAAATGCTTGAGAAGAAATCATAATTCCACGAGTAAATGCTTTAAAAGTTTCCCATAATAGAGAAGAAGATGTTTCCGATTTATCGTTTATTTCAAAGAAGGTTTTAACCTGTTCTGCAATATATTTCTGAGTTGCTTTGTCTTTTAGAATTTGTGGGTTAAGTCTCCACTGGCTCTGTTTTTCCATTTTACCATTTATTTTGATCTTAAATGTTGAAGGTGCATGATCTGAGATTGTAATATTATGGTATTTTGAATGATAAGTGAGTGAAATAAGTTTGGAGTCTACCAGAAAGTAGTCTATTCTTGAATATGTTTTATGTACAGGTGAATAAAATGAGTATTCTCGTCAAGTTGGATTTTCTATTCTCCAAACGTCTTTAATATTACTAGTATCTATATATGCATTCAGAAAATCAATTGAATGTGATTTGATTTTCCGTTGCTTTGATGATCTATCTAGATAAGGATCAAGGGTACAATTTAAATCTCCTCCAATTATTAAATTGTGTTGTGTTAATTCTGGGATGGTATTAAATATTTTCTTGAAGAACAATGGGTTGCCAAAGTTTGGTCCATAAATATTGACAAAAATCATTTTTTGTGCATTTAATTCTCCTATTACAATAACATATCTGCCTTTACTGTCGTTTATTGTTGATGTGTGTTTAAATACAGTGCCTTTACGGAATAATATTGCTACACCTCTAGATTTATGTGTAAAAGAGGAATGGTATACTTTATCTATCCATTTAGCGTTCAATCTATGCTCTGCATCTTTTTTTAGATGTGTCTCTTGGATAAAGGCTACGTCTATTTTTAGTGCTTTTAAATGTGCCAATACTTTACCTCTTTTTACTGGTTCCAACTACAGAACGTTATTCCTTCATTCCCCATATTCGCGTTTAAGTCTTGCATCTTTTATTTAGGGGGGTTTATAATAGAGCAAATGGACAGACCCGACCTTACACCCGAACTCCAAGTAGACGAATTTCGAGACCCTTGAGTGTCTCTCACGTACATATCTCCTTTGAATATATTTATAACTCCATTCATGTTTAAAATAATAAAGATAGATTATAAAATTACCAACAAAAGGATAGATAAAGAGGTTCGTAATGTGTATAAAGGTGGAAAAAACTACATCTAAAGTTAGTGTAGTTAGTGAAAGCCATCTAACATGGCTAAATATCTACAGACTTCCGTCGTTGATGTTAAAAAACTTATCAGCTCCTTAATTTCTTAAGATTATTATATTACAGTCTCTTAACGGGGATATTAAATTCTGGAGTATACAGATTCCATTAGTCAGGAATGTGAAGATACATTTATTTAAAACATATTAAGTAACTATAGTAATAAAAAAAAGGAAGGGAATCCAAAAAAAAACCCTATAGGGGAAAGTAAGGGGAATAAAAAAAAGGGGGGAGAAAAAGGACGAATGAAATCTCACTATATATTCTACACAATTATAATTATTATTTATCTACTGCTAGATAATTCAGTTATAATTAAATATTAGTCATTAATGATTATTATTACTTCTGATTAATAGTAATACCGCGCATTGTTAGTATTTATTAGGTATTTGTATTAGTAGTGCTACTATTCTAAATGTTAGTATCCATGGGAGAGTTTCCAATCCGTTCTTTCTCCAGCCTCCTTAAACAAGTGCTTTATTCCATCCAATCTAGCAAAGTCAGTTTATTCCTTGGTGTTGTTGAATTTTAAAGACATTGTTCAATCTTCCTCACTCTCTTTAGTCTTCTGGGCAAAGTCCAGTGCGTCCGCAGGGTTGGTGAAAAAATATTATTTCTGGTTGTGGGTAACTCTTAAGGTAGCTGGGTACCTTATACCATACTTCAAATTCTTTACTTCCTTCAAGATTCTTTTAGTCTCCTTGAACGCATTTCTTTTCCTGGAGACCTCTGCTGGGTAGTCTCGATACATACTAATCTTATCACCTTCATATGTAAGATTTCTGCTTCTTACAATTTTTGCCATCATCTCCTCCAGAACATGATCATATTGAACTTTTATTATCATTTGCCTTGGAGGGGCATCGGGCCGTGTCTGACGTCTCATCACTCTATGAGTTCGAGCAAGTAAAGGCTTATGATCCGAAGACAAAACTTATTGCAGTAAATTTGCAGTAAATGCTCTGGCTCCTTGGTTCGTCTCTCTCCCTTCTCGAATACCCACAATCCTCAGGTGTTGCCTTCTTTGGCGGCCTTCCAATTCATTTATCAGTTATTTTGCCCAGCAGTGTAGTTAGACGTTGATTTTCTGTGATGAGTGTTTTCATAGTTTTATCTGGTGCGTTCAGGCAGTGTGAGGAGAGCAGAATAGTATGGTGCCCGTATAGTCTGCGGAGTAACCACGAAATTAAGACAGAAATTGAGGTCCTCGATTCTCCACCTGTCTGAACACTGACTCGAAATTAGCTTGCTGTCCAAGGACATTCTTTCCCTTTCAGGCCATGTGGATCAGACCACAAAACTGACCATTGGAACAGGAATGTACGTGCGCTTTCAGCCCCGTGCTAGCCTTTCATCTCTGTTCACCTGTTTGTATATGGGCACTGTTGAAACGTTACCCATTCGGGAAATACATTCCACTATGTTACTTGTGTGTTCGGGGTCTGCTTTAAGAAAATTAGTCGTTTTTCTGTAGGTATCACAAACATCTGGAGTAGCTCAGCGGGACGGGTCGCCTTTCTGGAGAGAAGGAGTGGATGGATGAATTCAGACAAAAAATCACGGGAAAGGAAAACGAGAGATAAAGGCGATGATATAGAGTGATATAGAACAATGATTAGAACATATGCAACAAAGTAGCCATGTTATAGGAAACATGCATTGCACGCTGTTTGTTGGGTGAAAACGAGAAGCTGTTGCGACTTTGGTGGGGAGGGATGGAGAGAGAGGGAATGCCTGGATTAATTAAGTTAAATCAATCAATATTCATACCACTGGGCTGTAAGCTTCGTAAGCGAAATATCAGATGCAGTTCCACCAATTTGCGTTTGTCTCACTTTGACAATGGGGGACAGAATAGTCAGTGTGGGAATGGAAAGGAGAAGGAAACTAAAGTGTTTGGGAACCGGGAGATCAGTTAAGTTTAGGAAGACCAACATATTTTTCCTGTGTTCTGGTTGGCACTATTATGTTCAACAAGGTTCCACCTTCACAAGGTTTCGTTTCAACTGCAGCTTCAACATGCCAACTTGTAATTTCACCCGGCTTGCCAATATCACACTGCGCAATATCACAAACATTAATCACAGTGAATCTCCTCCTCACTGTGATGGAAGGAAAAGTCATTGTCTCTCCCCTGTTTTCCATTCTTCTACCGATGTTAAAGCCCCCGGCGGGCAATGGCAAGTCCCGCGGCCGTTAAGGTCGCGCCAGGCCCTTCTCCGGTTCTTGATGTTGGAGCCCCCGGCGGGCGATGGCAAGTCCAGTGGACGTTGATGCCGCGCTGAGTCGTTTTCCACCCTGCAATTCTGGTGGGAGGATTTGCAGTTGCGGGAGCTCCGAAAAGTAGTCTCCCACCAGCGACCCGCGAGCTTTCGATGTTACCGTCCACCGGGCCTGTGACTGGAGCCTCCGAAGCTCCGAAGTCCGGTCACAGCCGCGCGCCACCACAGCTCTCCACGCCCCACCACAGCTCTCCACGCCCCGAAGCCGGCGAGATCCACGAAGCCGGCGAGTTCCAAGACTGGAGCCCCCAGGTCGCTCCGGTTGGTGGCCGCTGCACGGTGCACGGCCCCAACGACAACGGAGACCCGACATGAAAACGGTCGGGTCGCCCGTACGGGGATGAGATTTAAAATCCCACCGACCCGGCATATTCACAACTAAAAACACTATATTAACTACAATCTATATTAACTACAATTAACTCAACATGACAACATTTAAGAAAGACAGACGGACTGCAGAGCCCGCTGCCGCGAGGCGCCGCCATCTTTTTGACACGCAACGTGCAGGAGTAACTCAACAGGTGAGACAACATCCTTGGAGAACACCGTTTGACGTTGATGAAACCAAGAACTTTCCATGGCCTCACGTGGACTCGCTCCTCCTTCTAACCTCTCAATTCCCCCTCAACGTACCTTCTACCCTCTAGGCTCATCCTCTGGCAACTCTTCAATCCACTTGTATCAAACGTTCTGATAATTGAATCTCCCAACTTTATCCAAGCATCTGCATATCGCCGACCATTCCCCGCCTTCCCTCCCGCCTATGTTCAACTGCTACCTGACATGCTTTGTCTTGTATCTACATGAATCCGCCATTATTTCCCGTACAATCAGTCTGAAGAACTGTGCCGACCGGAAACGTCGTCTATCCATTTTCACGAGGGATGTTGCATGATCCGCGAAGTTACTCCTGCAGGTTCGCTTTTTTTCTGGTAAAGCGGTTTCCGCCGCACATTGTTTCTTTGCGACATCGTAGATCTCACCTATGAATTTCGTCTTTTTACCTTTCGCTTGCAGTGAACCTGCTGACGAGTCTGATCCTGTCCCGGGGAGAGTGTGGTCTCTCCAAATACATCACTCGCTACCTGGTGGGAATGCCAATGGCCCATCTACTGGTCATTATCACCGACGTCTTATTGAGAACAGTTTTAATGGTGTATTTTCCGCGTTCGTTCCTCAACTTCACGCCTGTCTGCTCTGCTAATCTGGTCCTAGCCTTTGCAGCCACGCTAATCTCTGCCTGGTTCACGGTCACGTTTACATTGGATCGATTCTTGGCCATTTGCTACCAGAATGTGAAAGCAAAGTATTGCACCGAAAGAACGGCGACGTTTATTATGGGGATTGTGTGCGCATTTAGCAGTTTAATATGTGTGGCCTGGTATTTTACAATGGACCAATAATACAAATATGGACAATACACCCAGGGGGCAGCGTCTGGAAACAGACTTTCTTTAACTCAACTTCATGGGCTTCATTTGAGCTGACTGACGTACAGCTTAATTGCGTGGTTCCCATTCTTTTTGTTGCTGTTGCTCTATTCACTGACCGCCAGACATATTTTAATATCCGGTCGAGTCCGCAAAGGACTCCCCAGCCGTAATACTGGAACTAATGACCTAATGATGGAGAACCGAAGGAAATCCGCTCCTCTTCTGTATATCGTGCAGTTTTCTATTGTTATGGAGCACAGAAGTAATATATATGTTGTCCGAGCGTGTGTTCGGGATTCCGTATGTCAAGAGCAGCGAGTTCGAATCAGTTGCGTTCATGCTTGAAGCGTCGAGTAACCTGTGCAAACACGGCAATATATGTACTGACACAAAACAAATTCAGAGAGCAGATGAAGGTACCCAATACCCAATATATCTAATTATAAAGTTACTGAAAATTAGGGATGCTTGTTGACATGCAGCGGACAGAGAGAGAAAGAGAGAGAAAGAGGGAGAGAGAGGAAATAGAGAAAGAGAGAGAGAGAGAGAGAGAGAGAAAGAGAGAGAGAGAGAGAGAGAGAGAGAGAGAGAGAGAGAGAGAGAGAGAGAAGAGAGAGAGACGAGAGAGAGAGAGAGAGATGAGAGAGAGTGAGAGAGAGAGAGATGAGAGAGGAGAGAGGAGGAGAGGGGGGGGGGGGAGAGAGAGAGAGAGAGAGAGGGAGAGAGAGGAAAGAGAGAAAGAGAGGAAGAGAGGGGAGAAGGAGAGGGAGAGGGAGACGGAGAGGGAGAGGGTGACGGAGAGGGAGAGGGAGAGAGAGAGAGAGGGGGGGGCGGAAGAAAGTATGAGAGAATCAGTCGCGTTCATGCTTCAAATTCCGAGTGCCTGTACAAGTATATGTCCTGACCCAAAATTAATTCAGAGAGGATGTGAACAGAACGCGGAAGCACCCAATACGTCTAATCTTAAAAAGTAAACATAGAAATATGGAAATATTGTAAATACGTGCAGGAGGATCCAGCACTGCCATTCATTGTGACCTTGGCTGATCATCCACAATCAGTAATACTTGCTTCCCTTCTCCCCATATCTCATTATTCCGCTTGCCAAAAGAGCTATATCAAACTCTCATTTGAATTCATCCAGTGAATTGGCCTCTACTGCATTTTGTGGCATAGGATTCCACAAGTTCACAACTCTTTGAGGGAAAACGTTTTTTCTCATCACAGTTTTAAATGGGTTCCCGTGTATTCTTAGACTATGGCCCCCTGGATCTGGACTCCACGAACATTGGGAACATTTTTGCTGCATTCTAGCTTGTCCAGTCTAAAACGTATTATATTTCTATACGTTTCTGTAAGATCCCGTCTCATCCTTGTGAATTCTAGTGCATACAAGCCCGGTGTTTCCAACCTTTTCTCATATGACAGTCCTGCCATTCCGGGCAATGACCTCATGAAGTGCCATTGCACTGCCTCAATAGCAAGGATGTCCATCCTCAAATTGGGAGACCAAAACTGCACACAATACTACAGATGTGCTATCATATATACTCAGATCATCTCGTTATCAAGGCCAACATGCCCTCTGCTATCTTCACTGCCTGCTGTATCAGCATGTTTACTTTCAATGCCTGGTGTACAAGGAGACCCAGGTATAGTTGCACTTCCGCCTTTCCTAATCTGACACCAATGAGATAATAATCTGCGTCCTGGTGCACGCCGCCAAAGCGGATATTTGTTATACATGTATATACATTATATTGCATCTGCCATGCCTCTGCCCACTCACTCAACCTGCCGAAGTCACACTGCAACATCCCAGCATCCTATTCGCTGTTCACACTACCACCAAGCTATGTGTATTCTGCAAAATTGCTATTGTTACTTTTCAATCCATCATCTAAATCATTATTATATATTTTAATTAGTTGCGGCCCTGACACCGAGCCTTGCGGCATTCCATTCGCCACTGCCTGCCATTCTGACAGGGACCCGTTTATTCCTACTCTTTATTTCCTGTCTGCCAACCAATTTTCTATCCATGTGAATACACTACCCTCAGTTCCATGTGCTCTAAATTTGTTGCCCTTATTACATCTTTAATAATTGTGGCCGTTACTAAATCTTTAATAATTCACTCCAGCATTTTTCCCACGACCGATGTTAGGCTAACTGGTCGATCAATCCAGTTTTCTCTCTCGTTTCTTTCTTGAAAAATGGGATAACGTTAGCTATCCTTCAATCCACAGGATCTGATCCAGAACCCATAGAACATTGAAACATGACCACCAATGCGTCCACGCTTTCTATCCATCTCCTTGAGTACCCTGGTGTGCAGACCACCAGGCACTGGGGATTTATCTGCTTTCAGCCCCATCAGTCTACCCAATACTATTTCTAGCCTAATGCAAATTTATTTCTGTACCATTCCGTCCCGTTAATTCTGGTGCCTTTCTTAACTTTTTCTGCACTATCTTTCCCTTTAGCTCAACCCTTGTATTTCCAATTTGACCCCCCTCCCCCGACCCCGACCCCAACACTATTTAGTTTAAATCCACCCGTGCAGCAGTGGCAAACTTGCCTGCCCGAAGGCGGGTCCCCCGCTTGTTAAAGTGCAACCCCGTCCCCTTTTTGTACAATTCACCCTTATCCAAAAACATATCCCAGTGGTCCAAGAATCTAAATTCCTGCCCCATGCACAAGTTCTTCAAGCAGACATTCAGATCCCTATTTCCCTATTCCGAGTAACTGGAAGCAAACCGGAGATAACCACACTGGAGGTCATGCTTTTCAGTCTTCTTCCGAGCTCCCTGAAGTCACGTTGTAGAATCGTTTTCATCTTCTTCACGATGAAATGTGTGCCGTATTGCGTTACCACTTCCGGCTGCTCGCCTTCACCCTTGAGGATGCCTTGCAATCGGGCTGTGACGTCTTGGATCTTGGCGCCAGCGAGGCAACACGCCATGCATGAATCCCGCCTTTTTCCGCAGAAACACCTGTCAGTACCCCTCACGATGGAGTCCCCAATTACCACGGCTCTGTTTGACGTCTGCCCATTCGGCTTGCTTCAGCACACAGTTTTCACTCGCAGACCTGTCCGGCGCAGAGACTGGCAGTGTTTTCTGTACCGACAGCCTCCAACGGGGTTTACCTGTGTTCAAGAGGTACATCGCCGGGGTCTACTGTGCTCCAATCATTCTTCCTTTCCTCATCGTCACCCACCTTCTCTCATCCGGTATCTTCGCTGTAGCGATCTCGTTGTAGGTCCTGTCGAGAAAACTCTCGTTTTTACTGAGGTCAACCAGTTGCCCATCCAGTGCCCCCAACACGGTCCTTCAGGAGCTGAACCTGGACTTACCTTCGACAGTCGTAGCAGCCAGAGGCACCAGCAGTGTTCCTGACCTCTCACATCCAGCAAACCATCACACAGAATCAGCTTACGTTTCATTACTTCACTGCGTCTCACATTCTCCCAACATTTGGTGTAGACTCCTCACGGGGTGGGGTGTGTGGTGGTCGGCGGGGTGGAGATTTGATAGGAATAAGAGAGGTCACATATTCACACAAATGGTGGAGGGTGAAAAGTACGAGCTTTCGTGGGGGGGGGGGGGGGGGTAGTTGAGACGAGGAATATCGCAATATTTTAGAAACATTGAGGCAGTGGATGCTTATAGAAGGCAATTAGACCAAGTGCAGATCCGGTAGATCTTCTCTCCCAACGCACACGTTCCCTGGACGTAGCCCCCACGGGAGGCGTGGTCCTCCAACTGAAGTCGTTCCCGAACGTAACATTCCAGCACTCACCTGACTTCCTGAGCAGTGGACTAAAAAAACATTCCCCTTGCACTTAGAAACATAGAAACATAGAAAATAGGTGCAGGGAGTAAGCCATTCGGCCCTTCGAGCCTGCACCGCCATTCAATAAGATGATGGCTGATCATCCAACTCATTATCCTGTACCTGCCTTCTCTCCATACCCTCTGATCCTTTTAGCCACAAGGGCCACATCTAACTCCCTCCTAAATATAGCCAATGAACTGGCCTCCACTACCTTCTGGGGCAGATAATTCCAGAGATTCACCACTCTCTGTGTGAAAGATGTTTTCCTCATCTCGGTCCTAAAAGAATTCCCCTTATCCTTAGGCTATTTCCCCTTGTTCTGGACCTCCCCAACATCGGGAACAATCTTCCTGCATCTATCTTATCCACCACCTTAAGAATTTTGTAAGTTTCTATAAGATCCCCCCTCAGTCTTCTACATTCTATTGAGTTTACTTGTCCTGCGTGTTGCAATAGCAATTCACCCTCCCTCTCTTGTGAGGTGGGAAGGTCAGAGTATTCCTGTGGTAGCCGAGCCATTGTGACGTCATCATTTTACGCTGGTCGTTTTGAAATTCCAAATGTTTTGATTTTTAAAAACTTTAATCAGTAATAAGTCTTGAAATAAAGCATAAAATGTTCAGTGAAAGTGATCTCTGCTTAGAGGGGTAAATGTGAATAAGAATACGAAAAATCTTGGTACCATCACTGGTAGCCGAGCCATTGTGACGTCATAAGCGAAAGCTGGTCGTTTTAAATTCAAAGTATTGATGTTTTTAAACTTCTTATTTACTTTAAATCAGTAAGTCGAGAAATAAAGCATAACATGTTCAGTGAGGGTGATCTCTGCCACGAGGGGGAAAATGTCAATCAGAATATGTAAACATGTTTAAATCTTACCGCGCTGAGTTTTCGCGAAGTTATAAAGACAACCACATATACACACACATATATACACACGTATCCACACATACATGATCAGACTTGTAACACGTGTATGATATGATGATATGGGCAAACGTAGGCAGGTGCCGCTGTGCCACTCTACAATGCACAACTTCCATTATTTCCTGCACTCAATGGAGAATAGACAACAGGTGCAGGAGTAGGCCATTTGGCCCTTCGAGCCAGCACCGCTATTCACTGTGATCATGGCTGATCATCCACAATCAGT
>CAUPSL010001353.1:0-84859 GCA_963514005.1 Raja brachyura | reverse complement strand
AGGGGATCTTATAGAAACTTTCGAAATTCTTAAGGGGTTGGACAGGTTAGATGCAGGAAGATTGTTCCCGATGTTGGGGAGGTCCAGGACAAGGGGTCACAGCTTAAGGATAGGGGGGAAATCCTTTAGGACCGAGATGAGAATGTTTTTTTTCACACAGAGAGTGGTGAATCTGTGGAATTCTCTGCCACGGAAAGTAGTTGAGGCCAGTTCATTTGCTGTATTTAAGAGGGAGTTAGATGTGGCTAAAGGGACCAGGGGGTATGGAGAGAAGGCAGGTACGGGATACTGAGTTGGATGATCAGCCATGATCACATTGAATGGCGGTGCAGGCTCGAAGGGCCGAATGGCCTACTCCTGCACCTATTTCCTCTGTTTCGATGTTTCTATGTTTCCTTCTTGTCTATTTGAGCTTTTTTTACAAAGGGTTTATTTCATATGTTTATTAAAGAGAACCACACAGCCCTCGCTGTAACACTGTGATACTGTCAACTGCCTCACTGTCAAACCTCTAACACTGATACACCCCTCACTGTAACTCTGCTTAGTTTGATGTAGTTTATTGTCACGTGTACCGAGGTACAGTGAAAAGCTTTTTCAAGTCAAGTCAAGAGGCGTGCTAACCAGTCAGCGGAAAGCCAATACATGATTACAATCGAGCCGTCCTCAATATCCAGATACATGATAAAGAGGAATAACGTTTAGTGCGAGGTAAAGCCAGTCAAGACAGAGCTAGATAGGGCTCTTAAAGGTAGCGGAGTCAGGGGATATGGGGAGAAGGCAGGAACGGGGTACTGATTGGGGATGATCAGCCATGATCGCATTGAATGACGGTGCTGGCTCGAAGGGCCGAATGGCCTACCCCTGCGCCTATTGTCTGTTGTCTATTGCAACGCTCCGGATCTATAGGACAATGAAACAATAATGTGTAAGGTTACTGATCGCACATTGCATGCGGTGGGGGTGGGGGGGGGGGGGGGGGGGGGTGGGGGGCTATGGAGTGGCCAGAATGTTGCCTGGATTAGAGGGTATTCTAATCCCTCTAAGGATACAGGAAGAGGTTGGGTCAGCCTTGCATTGTGTTCTCAGAGACCCCTTAGCCACAAGGGCCACATCTAACTCCCTCTTAAATATAGCCAATGAACTGGCCTCAACTACCCTCTGTGGCAGAGAGTTCCAGAGACCCACCACTCTCTGTGTGAAAAAATTCCTTCTCATCTCGGTCCTAAAGGATCTCCCCCTTATCCTTAAGCTGTGACCCCTTGTCCTGGACCTCCCCAACATCGGGAACAATCTTCCTGCATCTAGCCTGTCCAACCCCTTAAGAATCTTGTACGTTTCTATAAGATCCACCCCTCAATCTCCTAAATTCTAGAGAGTAGAAACCGAGTCTATGCAGTCTTTGTTCATAAGACAGTCCTGACATTCTGGAGCGTCAGGAATTCAGGGGAGATCTGGTAGAAGTCTACAACATAAGATGGACACAGAGAGCCGGAGAACCCCAGCGGGTCAGGCAGCATCTGTGGAGAAATAATGTTATTCAATAATGAGTTATTTTTCATGTGTAATGTTTTCGGTGTCGTTCTTAACTCTCACTGTACGTCATGTTGCCACTTGCGGGCAGGAGCACCAAGGCAAATTCCTTGTATGTGAATTCTTGGCCAATAAATTTAATCATTCATTCATTCGTTCATTCAAAAGGTAGAGGTGACGTTTCGGGTCGAGACCCTTCTTCAGAGAAATATATAACAACACGAGAGGCGTGGATAGAGGGGGTGTGTGTGGGTCGAGCTGCCAGATGAGGTAGTTGAGGCAGCATTTAAGAGACACCCTGACAGGCACATGGATAGGGCAGGTTTAGAGGGATATGGGCCAAACGCGGGCAGGTGGGACTAGTGTAGATGGTCGGCATAGAAACAGGTGCAGGAGTAGGCCATTCGGCCCTTCGAGCCTGCACCGCCATTCAATATGATCATGGCTGATCATCCAACTCAGTATCCCGTACCTGCCTTCTCTCCATACCCCTGATCCCTTTAGCCACAAGTGCCACATCTTAAATATAGCCAATGAACTGGCCTCAACTACCATCTGTGGCAGAGAATTCCAGAGACTCACCACTCTCTGTGTAAAGAATGTTTTCCTCATCTCGGTCCTAAAGGAATTCCCCCTTATCCTTAGACTGTGACCCCTTGTTCTGGACTCCCCCAACATCGAGAACAATCTTCCAGCATCTAGCCTGTCCAACCCCTTAAGAATTTTGTAAGTTTCTATAAGATCCCCCCTCAATCTTCTAAATTCCAGCGAGTACAAGCCGAGTCTATCCAATCTTTCCTCATATGAAAGTCCTGACATCCCAGTCTGACATCCCTGACATCCCTGACTCGCATGGGCGAGTTGGGCCGAAGGGCCTGATTCCACGCTGTGTGAGTTCGTGCCTCTATGGCAAGGGACTGTAGATGCTGGTTTATAAAATAAAAGGCACAGAGTGCCGGAGTAACTCAGCGGGTCAGGCAGCATCTGTGGGTCAGGCAGCATCTGTGGATAGGTGACGTGAGGGCAGGGAGTGTCTGCAAATGGACTAACGCCGCTAATCGGATTAGTCGCTGCCATTAGCAACTGGGCGGGGGGTGGGTGGGTCATTAGTCTAGGCATTGGGGGGTCGAGTCAAAGCTGCTCACAAAACCTTCACACACACGGGGTGAGGAACTGTGTCGTTAATCCGGGGCAGAGAACCTTGAGCTCGTGTGTGTGTGAGAAAGAGAGAGACAGAGAGACAGAGAGATGGAGAGGGGGAGAGAGGGACGGAGAGGGGGAGAGAGGCAGAGAGGGACGGAGAGGGGGAGAGAGGGAGAGAGAGACAGAGAGACAGAGAGATGGAGAGAGGGAGAGAGGGACGGAGAGGGGGAGAGAGGGAGAGAGAGACAGAGAGACAGAGATGGAGAGGGGGAGAGAGGGACGGAGAGACGGAGAGGGGGAGAGAGAGACAGAGAGACAGAGAGATGGAGAGAGGGAGAGAGGGACGGAGAGGGGGAGAGAGGCAGAGAGACAGAGAGATGGAGAGAGGGAGAGAGGGACGGAGAGGGGGAGAGAGGCAGAGAGACGGAGAGATGGAGAGAGGGAGAGAGGGACGGAGAGGGGGAGAGAGGGAGAGAGGGAGAGAGAGACAGAGAGACAGAGATGGAGAGGGAGAGAGAGGGACGGAGAGACGGAGAGGGGGAGAGAGGGAGAGAGAGACAGAGAGACAGAGAGATGGAGAGAGGGAGAGAGGGACGGAGAGGGAGAGAGAGACAGAGAGACAGAGATGGAGAGGGGGAGAGAGGGACGGAGAGACGGAGAGGGGGAGAGAGGGAGAGAGAGACAGAGAGACAGAGAGATGGAGAGAGGGAGAGAGGGACGGAGAGGGGGAGAGAGGCAGAGAGACAGAGAGATGGAGAGAGGGAGAGAGGGACGGAGAGGGGGAGAGAGGGAGAGAGGGAGAGAGAGACAGAGAGACAGAGATGGAGAGGGGGAGAGAGGGACGGAGAGACGGAGAGGGGGAGAGAGGGAGAGAGAGACAGAGAGACAGAGAGATGGAGAGAGGGAGAGAGGGACGGAGAGGGGGAGAGAGGCAGAGAGACAGAGATGGAGAGGGGGAGAGAGGGAGAGAGGGACGGAGAGACGGAGAGGGGGAGAGAGTTTTTACAGTTTAGAGAAAAAGATAGAGAGAAGAGGAGAGAGACAGAGAGAGACAGAGAGAGACGGAGAGAGAGGGAGAGAGAGCGAGAGAGAGCGAGAGAGAGGGAGTGACAGAGGGAGAGAAAGACGGAGAGAACGAGGGAGAGACAGAGAGAGAGAGAGAGGGGGAGAGAGAGAGAGAGACAGAGAGAGGGGGAGAGAGAGAGGAAGAGATGGAGAGAGAGAGGGAGACAGCGACAGATAAAGAGACAGAGAGAGAGAGAGAGAGAGAAGAGAGGGAGGTAGAGAGAGAGAGGGACACAGAGAAACAGAGATAGAGAGACAGAGAGAGAGAGAGAGGGAGAGAGAGAGCGAGAGGGATAGAGACAGAGAGAGAGAGAGAGAGAGAGAGAGAGAGGGACAGACAGAGAGAGGGAGACAGAGCGAGAGGGATAGAGACAGAGAGAGAGAGAGAGAGAGAGAGAGAGCGAGAGGGATAGAGACAGAGAGAGAGAGAGAGAGGGACAGACAGAGAGTGGGAGAGAGATAGACAGAGAGAGAGAGAGAGGGGGAGAGAGAGAGAGACAGAGAGAGGGGGAGAGAGAGAGGAAGAGATGGAGAGAGAGAGGGAGACAGCGACAGATAAAGAGACAGAGAGAGAGAAGAGAGGGAGGTAGAGGGAGAGAGACAGGGGGACACAGAGAAACAGAGATAGAGAGACAGAGAGAGAGAGAGAGGGAGACAGAGCGAGAGGGATAGAGACAGAGAGAGAGAGAGAGAGGGACAGACAGAGAGTGGGAGAGAGATAGACAGAGAGAGAGAGAGACAGAGGGAGCGAGACAGAGAGGGAGGGAAGGCGAGGGGGAGGGGGTGTGGGTTTGTTTTCCAATTAGATAAACAAGGGGTTGAGAAACAGTCCTCACATGACGTGTGAATGGTGCCTATAAACTGTGGCGGTGGCGGCCCGTGACTGGGGCAGGGAGGGAGGGAGGGAGGGAGGGAGGGAGGGAGGGAGGGAGGGAGGGAGGGAGGGAGGGAGGGAGGGAGGGAGGGAGGGAGCGGCCAGTGACAGACAAGCCCCTTGACCGAGTTGTATCACAAGGTTCTGTGCGCTGTTGCATCTGTGCGCCTCTCTCTGTGTGTGTGCAACTGCTGGGGTTTGGGGTTTGGAGAGACAGGGAGAGGCGCCGCTCCATTCTAACCCGGTAGACTTGACACACACGCCTGTGTTTTTTGGCCTTTCAGCAGATGTTGGCGATGCCGGCCGGGATGTTCAGCATCGACAGCATCTTATCGGGAGCCGGCTCGCACGGGTGCAAGGACACGGCGCTGGTCCACGCCGCCCCGCTGCCGGGCTACCCGCCCGGGGACTCGCTGTGCGGCGCCACCGACTACATGGGACTGTATTCGCCCAGCGTGGTCCAGCCGCCGCCTCCTCCACCTCCACCACCTCCTCCGCCGCCCACACCTCCACACCCCGGCCTGGCCGTGGGGGCATCGAGGATCGGCTACAACTATTTCTACCTGCCCGGCGCGCCCAGGGTCCCGTGTTGCAGCGCCGTGCCCAACTGCCAGCCTCTCCACACTCGCCACTGCTCCTGCCTCACATCAGGTAAAACACATCCACCAGAACCCTTCCCTCGCTCCACACTTGTTTTCTGAGCGCCAGCATGCGCCTGCATGCGGCAAGCGCGACCAAACCGGCAGCGGGGGCCGCGCGGAGGTCGGGTGAGTGGCGCAACGCGGCGCAAAGTGAGGCGAACTTGGAGCGAAGTCTGAAAGGTAAGTTTGCCAGGACAGAGAGGGGCACACAGAGAGGGGCACAGAGGCACACACACAGAGGGCCACGGAGCCACACACATAGAGGGTCACGGAGGCACCTACAGATAGGTTCACGGAGGCACGATGTCGAGGCGGTGTGTAATGCGTCGAGGCGACTGCGAGCCGACAAGCCGTTGCCGCGCGGAATTTTTGAACACGGTCAGTTTTTCGGAGCCCCGCACGATGTCGGGACGAACTCCGCACAATTCCGTACGGCTCCGGCGATCGAAGTGGGACCGGCCCCGCGACGCCGGACGGCTCAAGCGACCACGTTAGGTCGCGCTCATCGCATAGAGTTGCACGCTGGTGGGACAGGCCCCGCTCTGAAGCTGACTCGTCGCCCTCAGTGATCAGCCCCGCCATTGTCGTGTCGTCTGCAAATTTAATAAATTCAGAGTTCCATATAGAAAGTGTTTTCGATAGAGGTACAGAATGAAAATGGGCTCTTTGGTCCACCGAGCCCACACTGACCAAGGGAGCGCAGCGTAGGTTCACCAGGTTAATTCCCGGGATGGCGGGACTGTCATGTGCTGAGAGAATGGAGCGACTGGGCTTGTACACTCTGGAGTTTAGAAGGATGAGAGGGATATCTCATTGAAACATATAAGATTATTAAGGGCTTGGACACGCTAGAGGCAGGAAAAATGTTCCCGGTGTTGGGGGAGTCCAGAACCAGGGGCCACAGTTTAAGAATAAGGGGTAAGTCATTTAGAACGGAGACGAGGAAACACTTTTTCTCACAGAGAGCGGCGAGTCTGTGGAATTCTCTGCCTCAGAGGGCGGTGGAGGCAGGTTCTCTGGATGCTTACAAGAGAGAGGGATATGGGGAGATTGCAGGAATGGGTTATTGATTGGGGACGATCAGCCATGATCACATTGAATGTCGGTGCCGGCTCGATGGGCTGAATAGTCCTAAATGGCCGACCCCTTATTCTTAAACTGTGACCACTGGTTCTGGACCCCCACCAACACCGAGAACATTTTTCCTGCCTCTAGCGTGTCGAAACCCTGAACAATTCTATATGTTTCGATAAGATATCCTCTCATCCTTCTAAATTCCAGTGAATACAAGCCCAGTCGATCCATTCTTTCATCATATGTCAGACCCGCCATCCTGGGAATTAACCTGGTGAACAATCATGTATCGTCATAAGATCACAAGTGATAGGAGTAGAATAGGGCCATTCGGCCCATCAAGTCTACTCTGCCATTCAATCATATCTGATCTATCTCTCCCTCCTAAGCCCATTCTCCTGCCCTCGCCCTATAACCCCTGACACCCGCACTAATCAAGAATCTATCTATCTCTGCCTTAAATATATCCACTGACTTGGCCTCTGCAGCCTTGTGTGGCAATGAATCCCACAGATTCACCACCCTCTGAGTAAATAGTCTATCCGCTGACTGGATAGCACGCAGCAAAGGCTTTTCACTGTACCTCGGTACAGGTGACAATAAACTAGAATGAAACTCTCTCTCTCTCTTAGATTATACAGGTTTAGTTTAGAGGTACAACACGGAAACAGGCCCTTCGGCCCACCGGGTCCATGCCGTCTAACGATCCCCGCACACTAGCACTATCCCACACACACCAGGGACAATTTACAATTAGACCAAGCTAATTAACCGACAAAACTGCACGTCTTTGGAGTGTGGTGGGAGGAAACCGGAGCACCCGGAGAAAACCCACGCGGGTCACGGGGAGAACGTGCAAACTCCGTACAGACAGCACCCGTAGTCGGGAATGGACCCGGGTCTCTGGCGCTGTGAGGCAGCAACTCTACCGCTGCGCCATAAACCGTGATATAAACAGCAAAGATGATTCGCACAGAGTGCTGGACTAACTCAGCGGGTCAGGCCGCATCTCTGGAGAGAAGGATTAGGTGATGTTTTGGGTCGAGACCCTTCTTGGGGCCCGTGAGGTTTCGGGTTCCGGCCGAAATGTCATCTATTCCTTCTCACCGGAGATGCTGAGTTACTCCAGCACTTTGTGTCTATCTTCGGTGTAAACCAGCACCTGCAGTTCCTTCCTACACGCGGCCCTTCTCCAGGCCCCCGACCCGAAACATCACCTATCCGTGTCCTCTGGAGATATTCCCCGCCCTGCGTTACTGGAGTTACTCCAGTGTCTTTATCTTTAAACCGTCCCAGAGACCCGGGTTCGATCCTGACTTCGGGCGCTGTCTGTACGGAGTTTCCCTGTTCTCTCCCCGTGACCTGCGTGGGTTTTCTCCGGGTGCTCCGGCTTCCTCCCACACTCCAATGACGTGCAGGTTTGTAGGTTAATTGGTTTCAGTGAAATTGTGAATCGTCCCCTATTGTTTGTGTGTGTGTGTGGGATAGTGTCAGTGAGCGGGGATCGCCGGTCGGCACGGACCCGGTGGGCCGAAGGGCCTGTTTCCGCACTGTATCTCCGAGGTCAAACATAAAGACTAAAGCCTGAAGCTTCTCACTGACTGTATGTACAAGGTATCCGGAGCCCCCTGTCTCTGCAGAAGATATTTGCGCGTTTAGTTCGGAGGGGGACGCGGACTTTGTGCGTTTCCAAATCTAAAATGCCATGAAATCGTTTTGCTAAAATCTAAGCATTCATTCCCGTCCACCAACATACCTTAAGGCACCGGTATGTTTAAAAAAAAAGTTAAAAAAATTATAAATTAATTTGGATATATTAATCGTAGGTTTCAGTTCATTAAACATATAAGATTATTAAGGGTTTGGACACGCTAGAGGCAGGAAACATGTTCCTGTTCCTGATGTTGGGTAGTCCAGAACCAGGGTCCACACACACAGTTTAAGAATAAGGGGTAGGCCATTTAGAACGGAGACGAGGAAACACTTTTTCACACAGAGAGTTGTGAGTCTGTGGAATTCTCTGCCTCAGAGGGCGGTGGAGGCAGGTTCTCTGGATGCTTTCAAGAGAGAGTGATATGGGGAGAAGGCAGGAACGGGGTACTGATTGGGGATGATCAGCCATGATCACATTGAATGGCGGTGCCGGCTCGAAGGGCCGAATAGCCTACTCCTGCACCTATTTTCTAGAGCTAGATAGGGCTCTTAAACATAGCGGAGTCGGGGGATATGGGGAGAAGGCAGGAACAGGGTACTGATTGTGGATGATCAGCCATGATCACATTGAATGGCGGTGTTGGCTCGAAGGGCCGAATAGCCTACTCCTGCACCTATTGCCTATTTTCTATTCTCTATTGACTCTCAGTCTGAATAAGGGTCTCGACCCTCGTTCTCCCGGTGACCTGCGTGGGTTTTCTCCGGGCCCTCCGGTTTCCTCCCACACTCCAAAGACGCGTGGGTTTGTAGGTGAATTGGCTTCGGTGTAAAATGTAAATTGTCCCTAGTGTGTGTGTGTGTGGGATAGTGTTAGTGTGCGGGGATCGCTGGTCGGCACGGACCCGGTGGGCCGAAGGGCCTGTTTCCGTTCTGTGTCGCTGAACGGAACTAAAGTGATGAAGGGTCTGGACCCGAAACGTCACCCGTTCCTTCTCTCCAGAGTCGCTGCCTGTCCCGCTGAGTTACTCCAGCTTTTTCTGTCTGCCTTCGGTGTATTTACTTCCCGCAGGCAAGTTTGACGGGGTAGCGGTTGGGACAGGAGACGACGGGACAACTATTAACCGCGTGGAATAAAAACGCTTCAGAATTAATCTGGCAGCTTCAGAATTAATCTTGATTTAATCAAAAAATAAGGCAGAGAGATGCGAATGTTGGTTATAACCATAGTTGGCTATAGACGGAGGAGGTGTCTCCTTAGCTCAGGGTTTAAGCTGTTTGCTTAAGGAGTTAATCTGGTTTTAACTGGTGAAACTGCGGGGGATTTTCAAATAGGCAAGAAGGAACTGCAGATTGCTGGTTTACCCCCGAAGTCAGACAGACACAAAGTGCTGGAGTAACTCAGCAGCACAGGCAGCATGAGATTGTCGAGGGCTTGGACACGCTAGAGGCAGGGAACATGCCCCCGATGTTTGGGGGAAGTCCAGAACCAGGGGCCACACACACACACACACACACAGTTTAAGAATAAGGCGGTAAGCCATTTAGAACGGAGACGAGGAAACACTTTTTCACGCAGGGAGTTGTGAGTCTGTGGAATTCTCTGCCTCACAGGGCGGTGGAGGCCGGTTCTCTAGATTCTTTCAATAGGGCTCTTAAAGATAGCGGAGTCAGCGGATATGGGGAGAGGCAGGAACGGGGTACTGATATGGTGGAAATAGGCAATAGGAAATAGGCAACGTTTCGGCCCGAAACGTTGCCTATTTCCTTCGCTCCATAGATGCTGCCGCACCCGCTGAGTTTCTCCAGCACTTTTGTCCACCTACTGATTGGGGATGATCAGCCATGATCACATTGAATGGCGGTGCTGGCTCGAAGGGCCGAATGGCCTCCTCCTGCACCTATTGTCGCTTTGTCCATTGTCATCTCTGGAGGGAAGGAGTGGGCGAAGTTTCAGGCCGAGACCCTTCATCGGGCTGAGAGTCAGGGGGAAGAGAGAGACTGGAGAGACGAGGAAGGGTGAGGTGTGAAAACGAGAGATCAAAGGGGGACGACGCTCAAGGGAAATGTGCATTCGACCTTTGTTAGCCGGGGGGGGGGGGGGGGGGCGGGGGGGGTGGGGATGCAATCAGCGTGAGGTCCGAAGAAGGGTCTCGACCCCAAACGTCACCCATTCCTTCTCTCCAGAGACGCTGCCTGTCTGTCCCGCTGAGTGACTCCAGCTTTGTGTGTCTATCTTCGGTTCAAACCAGCATGAGCAGTTTCAATCAGCAAACGTGAATCAGGTGGACAGCGAATCTAGTCGGAGAGCTAGGATGGGGGTGGGGATGGAGAGAGAGGGTAAGGCAAGGGTTAGTTGAAGACAGAGAAGTCAGGGATCGGTCTGGCCATTCCCTCCACAGATGCTGCCTGACCCGCTGAGTTACTCCAGCACTCTGTGAAACGTTACCTATCCGTGTTCTCCACAGATGCTGCCTGACCCGCTGAGTTACTCCAGCACTCTGTGGAACGTCACCTATCCATGTTCTCCACAGATGCTGCCTGACCCGCTGAGTTACTCCAGCACTCTGTGAAACGTCACCTATCCATGTTCTCCACAGATGCTGCCTGACCCGCTGAGTTACTCCAGCACTCTGT
This sequence comes from Raja brachyura, assembly GCA_963514005.1. The sequence continues at coordinate 74,242 of CAUPSL010001353.1, read as the reverse complement.
GAAACGTCACCTATCCATGTTCTCCACAGATGCTGCCTGACCCGCTGAGTTACTCCAGCACTCTGTGAAACGTCACCTATCCATGTTCTCCACAGATGCTGCCCGACCCGCTGAGTTACTCCAGCACTCTGTGATTCCGATTTGACCGTTTAAAGTCTCCCAGTTTTAGAATTTCAAATGTCATTTTTTCCGGTTCGTCACCGGTTAAATGTTAAATGTAAATTAGCTGAATGAGGGGCAAGATGGTGTTTCGTTTAAAGGCCGTGCGGTCACGGTGGGCGCAGCGGTAGAGTTGCTGCCTCACAGCGAATGCAGCGCTGGAGACCCGGGTTCCATCCCGACTATGGGTGCTGTCTGTACGGAGTTTGCACGTTCTCCCCGTGACCTGCGTGGGGTTTTCTCCGAAATCTTCGGTTTCCTCCCACACTCCAAAGACGTGCAGGTTTGTAGGTTAATTGGCTTGGTAAATGTAAAATAAATTGTCCCTGGTGTGTGTGTAGGATGGTGTTAGTGTGCGGGGATCGCTGGCCGGCATGGACCCGGTGGGCCGAAGGGCCCGTTTCCGCGCTGTATCTCACTAAACTAAACATAAAACCGTCAGATAGACACCGTCAGATCTCTGGAGAGAAGGAATGGCTGGCGTTTCGGGTCGAGACCCTTCTTGAAACGTTGCCCATTCCTGCTCTCCAGAGATGCTGCCTGCCTGTCCCGCTGAGTTACTCCAGCATTGTGTGTCCATCTTTGGTTTAAACTGGCATCTGCGGTTCCTTCCTCCACGTAGAACCGTTTACCTGTCGCTTGGCGACAAAACCTAACTAGCAGGGAACGTCAAAGCCAAAGGCTGAGTCGTGGGCCCAGCCCCAGCCCAAGCCCCAGCCCCCAGCCCCCAGCCCAGCCCCAGCCCCAGCCCCAGCCCCAGCCCCAGCCCCAGCCCCAGCCCAGCCCCAGCCCCCAGCCCCAGCCCCAGCCCCAGCCCCCAGCCCCCAGCCCCCAGCCCCCAGCCCCCAGCCCCCAGCCCCAGCCCCCAGCCCCCAGCCCCCAGCCCCCAGCCCCAGCCCCAGCCCCAGCCCCAGCCCAGCCCCCAGCCCCAGCCCCCAGCCCCCAGCCCCCAGCCCCAGCCCCAGCCCCAGCCCCAGCCCCAGCCCCAGCCCCAGCCCCAGCCTCAGCCCAGCCCCAGCCCAGCCCCCAGCCCCCAGCCCCCAGCCCCAGCCCCAGCCCCAGCCCCAGCCCCAGCCCAGCCCCAGCCCCCAGCCCCCAGCCCCAGTCCCAGTCCCAGTCCCCAGCCCCCAGCCCCCAGCCCCCAGCCCCGAATGGGGCTTGTTGGTCAGTGTGGGTCAATGGGGCCGAACAGTCTGTTTTATAAGGTCATATAACAGGAGCAAATTAGGCCATTCGGCCCATCAGGTCTACTCCGCCGTAGATGGCTGATCTATCTCTCCCTCCTAACCCAATTCCACTGCCATCTCCCCAGAACCTCCACGTAACCACATGACTATGACAGAAGTCTGGCAGTCTGACTCTCAAGTCTGAAAAAGGGTCTTGGCCCGAAACGTTGCCTATATCCTTCGCCCCATAGATGCTGCCTCACCCCGCTGAGTTTCTCCAGCAATTTTTGTCTACCTTCGATTTTCCAGCATCTGCAGTTCCTTCTTAAACCCCGATCCTTCGCTCCGGAGATGCCGCCTGTCCCGCTGAGTTGCTCCAGCATTTAAAGTAGCAATGTTACAAAATTTTGAGATTTTAAAAATCAAGTCTGCAATTTATCCCATCAGATAAAGCATAAAAAGAAGTTTAATTTGACACCTAATTCACTTTCACATCTTCAGTATTAAGAAAGTTATGGCCATTTTCATACTCGGAAATTAGCATCTTGTTCCCCATTGCCTTTCAATTGACTTAACTCAAAAGCTGTGATCTAGAACCGTTAAAAGCCCATAACTTTCTTAAAAATTAAGAGAACTCAATGAAATTTTCAGTTATTATAGATTGAAGCATTCTGAGACAAATATGAAACAATCTTACTTGGATGACCTGAAATTAAAGCATATAATTAGTTAGTTATCTAATTGTAGCTAATTACAAAATTCAATGAGTAGATCTAAACATCTATCCATTTCTTAAGAAAAGATAAACTTTTTTAAAATTGCCTAAGTGTCCAAATAACATTCACACAATAATCCACAATATAACATAATTTTAAAATCTCATTTTCATGAATTTATGGAAGGAATTTAGTGTTTAATGCCTGTAAATTAATGGTAATTTAAATCAACTAGCGAGTGGGTTTTAGTGGAATGCAGTGGATTGGAACGTTGCGGTTAGCGGTGAAGTCGGTATGAAAAATACAGCCGGTTCATACATTTTCTTTGGTCCCCTTATTCGCAACATGAAAATGTGATTAAAGCCTTCCTAAAAACCAAGTTTTTATGTAAAAATAAACTGTGTAGCTTCTTTTATCGCCTACGTTAGGTCCGTTCCGCTGTCACAGTTCAGAGCTTTAGAAGATGATTTTTAATCTACTCTAGTTAATAAATAATCTAGCGTAGTTTAAAAATACCTTCATGAATGAAAGGTCGGAGCGATTTCTCTTTAGCGACAAAATCGCCCGACATGGATCGACTTGGACTGTCTAGGGAAAAACGGCATTTTAAACACGCCCCACACTGAAAGGCGCCAAAGTCGCGCACACGGGGAGCGGCAGAACTGCAGCGCTGCTAAAGGTAGGTATTGTAACATACCTATTTAAAGGGCCTGTCCCACCAGCATGCAACTCCATGCGATGAGCGCGACCTAACGTAGTCGCTTGAGCCGTCCGGCGTTGCGGGGCCGGTCCCACTTCGATCGCCGGAGCCGTGCGGAATTGTGCGGAGTTCGTCCCGACATCGCGCGGGGCTCCGAAAAACTGACCGTGTTCAAAAATTCCGCGCGGCAATGGCTTGTCGGCTCGCAGTCACCTCAACGCATTACACACCGCCCTGACATCATCTGTGTGTCTGTGTGTGTGTCTGTGTGTGTGTGTGTGTGAGTGTGTGTGTGAGAGTGTGTGTGTGAGAGTGTGTGTGTGAGAGTGTGTGTGTGAGAGTGTGTGTGTGAGAGTGTGTGTGTGAGAGTGTGTGTGTGAGAGTGTGTGTGTGAGAGTGTGTGTGTCTGTGTGTGTGGGGTGTGTGTGTGTGTGTCAGGCACGTGCCGTGAGTAATTACTCAGGGTAGGCAGTCAGCCGGCTTTCAAAAAATCTTAAAACCGCGCATGCGCAGATTGTTCTCTTCGTAAACAATAAAAAATAAGTAACAATTCAATTTTCCCACGGGTTCTAAATCTCCTTCATGTTTTAATTACTGAATGGGTGGGGGACGGAGGATGAAGGAAGGTGGAGAGATGGTGGGAAAAACGGGAGCACACCCGGACGTTGAATCAGTTGTCATCTTATGGAATGACAATACTAATTCAAGGGTCCAATTGGAGGGGGAATTCCTTTCACAGCGTGTGGGGAGCCTGCGGCAGGGGTTAAATATGCGAGAAGGGAGAAGTTTTGAGAAGGAGGGGGACAGAGATCATATCAAACTCACTCACCGCTGCCGCAGCGCTCCGGGCAAGGACAGCAGAACTGGCCGCCACTTCCGGGGATAGAAGCAGCTCGGGTGCGAGCGGCCACCGGGACCCAACACCAGAACCGACTGCTCTTCAGCGCCTTCTGATCATCTCTGGCAGTGCTCTTCGTCTGAACATCTCTCACCTGCCGTGTTAAAGAAGGAACTGCAGATGCTGGAGAATCGAGGGTTACACAAAAAGCTGGAGAAACTCAGCGGGTGCAGCAGCATCTAAGGGGTGAAGGAGATAGGCGACGTTTCGGGTCAAGACCCTTCTTCAGACTGAGACTGAGTCTGAAGAAGGGTCTCGACCCGAAACGTCGCCTATCTCCTTCGCCCCTTAGATGTTGCTGCACCCGCTGAGTTTCTCCAGCTTTTTGTGTAACCCCCATCTCTCACCTGCCGTTCGCAGGCTTCGCTCATGTCAACCGCGTCCCGCAAATCCTTAAATTCCCACAGCCAAGTAACCTAAACTGGACCCGTGAACGCGCTGTCGGAATTTAAAGATTTGCGGGAAGCCGGCCGGCGAGCGGCAGGTGAGAGATGTTCAGACGGAGAGCACTGCCAGAGGTGAGTGGGGACCAGCAGAAGGGGCTGAAGTGGCAGGGTCCCGGCGGCCACTCGCAGTCACCCGAGCTGCTTCCTTCCGCGGAAGTGGCGGCCAGTTCTGCTGTCCGTGTCCGGAGTGCTGCGGCTACCACCCGAGCTGATCCACTCCCCGGCCACAATAAAACCATATGGCAATACAGCACGGGAACAGGCCATCTTGGCCCTTTTAGTCTGTGCCGAACACTTAAACCCCTGTCTCACGGTGCGAGTTGGCCCACGAGTGATCCCGAATTTTCAATCGTGGTGATAACGTAGCGGGAACGTCGGAACTCGCACGAGCAACTTATCGACTCGTGGCGCTAACGGCAGGCACTCGGGAAACTTGTTAACTCGTGGAAAAAATCAAACACGTTTGATTTTTTCCACGAGTCAAATTAACTCTTCAAGTTAAAAATGGAAACATTTAAACTCGTTGTAGTAACGTAGTGGCCCGTGCGTTTACCTTAGTGACTCGTAAGTCTACCGTGGGAACGTTTCATAATCTGTTCGTTCGCTCCAGTAAAGACTGACCCAAAGATAGACACAAAATGCTTGAGTAACTCAGTGGACCAGGCAGCATTTCTGGAGAGAAGGAATGGTCGAGACCCTTCTTCAGACTTACCCCAAACGCCACCCATTCCTTCTCTCCAGAGATGCGGCCTGTCCCACTCCAGCATTTTGTGTCTATCTTCGGCCTTTCTGCGATGATCTGCAACTTGTCCTTTATTAATGAGGCACCTGCCCCGTGGCTTCGTATTCGTCTCAATGAACGGCTGTAGGATTACACAAAAAGCTGGAGAAACTCAGCGGGTGCAGCAGCATCTAAGGAGCGCAGGAGATAGGCGACGTTTCGGGTCGAGACCCGTCTTCAGACCTGCTGACCTTCTTCATGCTGCTGCACCCGCTGAGTTTCTCCAGCTTTGTGTAACCCTCGATTCTCCAGCATCTGCAGTTCCTTCTTTAACACGAACGGCTTTAGGACGCGGTTAAAGACCTGCCGGAGGGGCAAGTCTGGGCAGTGAGTGGGTTGTATCCACGTGTGATGCTCCATCCACCCCCCGGGGCCGAGAGTGTGGGATTGTGAAGGAACTGCAGATGCTGGTTTGCACCGAAGATAGACACACACAAGAAGGGTCTCGACCCGAAACGTCGCCTATCTCCTTCGCTCCTTAGATGCTGCTGCACCCGCTGAGTTTCGCCAGCTTTTTGTGTAACCCAGAGACCCACACAATGCTGGAGTAACTCCGAGGGACTGGCAGCATCTGTGGAGAGATGGGATGGGTGAGATTTCGTGTCGAGACCCTACTTCAGACTTCTCCAGAGATCCCGCTGAGTTTACTCCAGTAGTGGTGTTTATCCCGGTGGCGGGGAGCCGGGCTTGACCGACCTGCCGCCTCTACTTGCCGGTCAGTCGGGTGATCATCGCCCTCCGCCCGGAATGCAGCGGAGTTTTGCACCCAGTGAGTTGTCCAGCGCTCACGGTGGACAAGGGAGGACAGCAACAGGCCAGGTAAATGAATAGGAGCACATAAATGAGTCTAGCATTTCTTGTTTTTATGTTTTAATTTACAAGCCGCTTCACGCGAGGCAAGTTTTATTTTCAGTCCGAAGAAGGGTCTCGACCCGAAACGTCACCCATTCAACGATAGACACACACAAGCTGGAGTAACTCAGTGGGACAGGCCGCATCTCTAGAGGGAAGGGATGGGTGATGTTTAGATCCAAATGCTGGAGAATTTCAGCAGGTCGAGACCCTCCTGTCACCCATCCCTTCGCTCTATAGATGCTGCTGCACCCGCTGAGATTCTCCAGAATTTTGTGTACGCTCGATTTTGCTGCATCTGCAGTTCCTTCTTTAACACTGCTGGAGTAATTCAGCGGGTCGAGATCCTTCTTCAGAAGACGAGCCCCCCCCCCCCGCACCCCCAACCACCTTCCACCTCAACTTACGCCTGGGCACCAAAGCAGCTCAAGAGGCGAACCCTGAGCTCCGTCTCCCAACAATCTGAACAGCGGCTGCGGCCGGCCGGCACCCGGCATGGACTTCTCGCCCCTCACTCACTTTTACTCTCACCTAGTCCCATCTCACCTGCACTCAGACCGGAGCGTGGCAAGTGGGTTACTGACCCCGATCCCCTCCTTCACAACGCCAGACTGCCCAAACACTGTGAACGGAGCTCTCCCCCCACCCTGGGAACTACAGTATTTAAAAACATAAAGCACAAAGAAATGCACTTACCACATTATTGGTACATTAAGTCCATTCTCCATTTGTTTGCTAAGATACTATTAAAATAATGGCAATCCATATTTGAACATCCCGCCAAGAAACTCGCGATGCGCATGCGCAGAAGGATGATGCACATGCGCAGTGCTGCAAAGGCAGAATTTCTGCTGCCTTCAGCTCCCATTGAATCTGACGGCTCAGGCAGCGCTGACGGCACGGGGGCTGCACAGAGCTTCCCGTGCTACAAGCGCTGCGGGTGAAAGGCACGGAGAATTATGCCTACCTAAGAGATCGATCTCTTAGACAGGCATAATTCTCCCATGCCGTTACTATTTATATTTCAAAATTGCCATTTCATAATTTTAGTCAGGGTAGGCAGTGCCTACCTTGCCTACCCTGACGGCACGTGCCTGCTGTGTGTGTGTGTGAGTGTGTGTGTGAGAGTGTGTGTGTGTGTGTCTGTGTGTGTGTCTGTGTGTGTGTCTGTGTGTGTGAGAGTGTGTGTGTGAGAGTGTGTGTGTGAGAGTGTGTGTGAGTGTGTGTGTGTGTGTCTGTGTGTGTGGGGTGTCTGTGTGTGTGTCTGTGTGTGTGTGTGTATGAGTGAGTGAGAGTGTGTGTGTGTGAGTGTGTGTGTGAGAGTGTGTGTGTGAGAGTGTGTGAGAGAGAGTGTGTGTGTGTGAGTGTGTGTGAGTGAATGAGTGTGTGTGTGTGTGTGAGTGTGTGTGTGTGAGAGTATGTGAGAGAGAGTATGTGTGTGTGTGAGTGTGTGTGAGAGAGAGTGTGTGTGTGTGTGTGTGTGTGTGTGTGTGTGTGAGTGTGTGTGAGAGAGAGTGTGTGTGAGTGTGTGAGTGAGTGTGAATGTGAGTGTGAGTTTGACTGTGTCTGTGTCTCTGTCTCTGTCTCTCTGTGTGTGAGTGTCTGTTCTTCGGTCTGGTCTGTGTGATGGAGTGAGGGAGGGGATGGGGCTACAAGGACTGGTGACGTGTGTGTTTTCCCTTGGGCAGGGTTGGAAGGGGCAGCATCAGCGTACCTCTCCCCCGTCGGGCCGCAGGTACTGCCCTACGTCAGCCTGGGCGCTCTGTCCCGCAGCGAGCTGCAGCTGCTCAACCAACTCCACTGCAGGAGGAAGCGGCGACATCGAACCATCTTCACCGACGAGCAGCTGGAGGCCTTGGAGAACCTCTTCCAGGAGACCAAGTACCCAGATGTGGGCACCAGGGAACAGCTGGCGCGCCGGGTACATCTTCGCGAGGAGAAAGTGGAGGTACACAGCGTCCGGTCTTGAAAATGATGAGAGGGATAGACAGAGTTGACGTGGATAAGCTTTTCCCATTGAGGGTAGGGAAGATTCAAACAAGAGGGCATGACATGAGAATTAAGGGACAGAGGTTTAGGGTCTATTGTCTGTTGATTTTATACACCTCTCTAAGATCACGCCTGTGCTCCAAGGAATAAAGTCCTAGACTGTTGAACCTCTCCGTGCAGCCCAGGCCCTCGAATCCTGGCAACATCCTCGTAAATCATCTCGACAGTTTTTTTCCCAGCTTCATGGCATCTTTCCCATAGAAGGCAGCCAAATTGTTGTCAATCTCCTTAAACAAAATATCTTTGCACTGGACTATAAAACCTCCTAATATGTGAACTCTGATGACTGTGTTGTATATCAAGTTATATTTCAAGTGCTTTCCCAGAATTATGAATGACTCCATGGTATTGAAGCTTGCTGAGACTGGGCTGTACTAAGTCTTTGACAGCGTATAAAATATAGTGTTCAGTGTAATCCTCTGGGCTGCTCTGATGATTCCTCCCCTACACAACACTCAAAGGAGATTAAAAAAAAAACATTTGGGTAACCAGGCCTTAAAAAACAAGGAGGAAGGAAACGGTGCCAAAGTCTTCGTTGTTTTAGAGATACAGCACGGAAACAGGCCCTTCGGCCCACCAGGTCCAGACCGACCATCGTACCTTATTCCACTTTTGCATCCACTCCCTACAGACTAGCGGGGGGGGGGGGGGGGGGGGAGGGAGCAATTTGCAGTGGGCCAATTAACCTGCAAACCCGCACACCATTTGCGGGACACGGGAAGGAACCGGAGCAACCGGAGGAAACCCCCGCGGTCACAGGGAGAACATGCAGACTCCACACAGACAGCACCCGATGCCAAGAAAGCATAGAGAATGTGCAAACTCCACAAAGGCAGCACCCGGTGCCAAGAAAGCATCTAGAACGTGCAAACTCCGCAAAGGCAGCACCCGATGCCAAGAAAGCATTGAGAAAAGATTCACAAGATTCGGCTTGTACTCGCTGGAATTTAGAAGATTGAGGGGGGATCTTATGGAAACTTACAAAATTCTTAAGGGGTTGGACAAGCTAGATGCTGGAAGATTGTTCCCGATGTTGGGGGAGTCCAGAACAAGGGGTCACAGTCTAAGGATAAGGGGGAATTCCTTTAGGACCGAGAAGAGGAAAACATTCTTTACACAGAGAGTGGTGAGTCTCTGGAATTCTCTGCCACAGAGGGTAGTTGAGGCCAGTTCATTGGCTATATTTAAGAGGGCGTTAGATGTGGCACTTGTGGCTAAAGGGATCAGGGGGTATGGAGAGAAGGCAGGTACGGGATACTGAGTTGGATGATCAGCCATGATCACATTGAATGGCGGTGCAGGCTCGAAGGGCCAAATGGCCTACTCCTGCAACTATTTTTCTATGTTTCTAAGATTGGAGGGCTTGCATTATAGGGAGAGATTTAATACATTGTTGCTCTTCACTCTGTAGCAATGAAGGCTGAGGGATGACATTAAAAAATCATGAGGGGTATAGATTTTTCAAGGCAAGTCGAAAACTAGAGGGCAGGAGATTAAGGTGAAAAGAGAAAGATTTAAAAGGTCCCTGGAGGACAGTTGTTTTATATTGAGGGTGGTTGGTTTGTGGAACTAGCTGTCAGAGGTGGTAGAAGTGGGGGTATAACCTCTGCATTGAAAAGGCATTTAGAACCATAGAAACATAGAAAATAGGTGCAGGAGTAGGCCATTCGGCCCTTCGAGCCAGCACCGCCATGCGGTCACGGTGGTGCAGTGGTAGAGTTCCTGCCTTACATCGAATGCAGCGCCGGAGGCCCGGGTTCGATCCCGACTGCGGGCGCTGTCTGTACGGAGTTTGCACGTTCTCCCCGTGACCTGCGTGGGCTTCCTCCGAGATCTTCGGTTTCCTCCCACGCTCCAAAGACGTGCAGGTTTGTAGGTTAATTGGCCTGGTAAATGTAAAAATAAAATTGTCCCTAGTGGGTGTGGGATAGTATTGATGTGCGGGGATCGCTGGTGGGCCGAAGGGCCTGTTTCCGTGCTCAATCTCTAAACATTCAATGTGATCATGGCTGATCATCTAAAATCAGTACCCCGTACCTGCCTTCTCTCCATACCCTCTGATCCGCTTAGCCACAAGGGCCACATCTAACTCCCTCTTAAATATAGCCAATGAACTGGCCTCAACTACCCTCTGTGGCAGAGAGTTCCAGAGACCCACCACTCTCTGTGTGAAAAAAGTCCTTCTCATCTCGGTCCTAAAAGATTTCCCCCTTATCCTTAAGCTGTGACCCCTTGTCCTGGACCTCCTCAACATCGGGAACAATCTTCCTGCATCTAGCCTGTCCAACCCCTTAAGAATTTTGTAAGTTTCTATAAGATCCCCTCTCAATCTCCTAAATTCTAGAGAGTATAAACCGAGTCTATGCAGTCTTTGTTCATAAGACAGTCCTGACATCCCAGGAATCAGTCTGGTGAACCTTCTCTGTACTCCCTCTATGGCAATAATGTCCTTCCTCAGATTTGGAGACCAGAACTGTACGCAATACTCCAGGTGTGACCTCACCAAGACCCTTTACAACTGAAGTAGAACCTCCCTGCTCCTATACTCAAATCCTTTTGCTATGAAAGCTAACATACCATTGGCTTTCTTCACTGCCTGCTGCACCTGCATGCCTACTTTCAATGACTGGTGTACCATGACACCCAGGTCGCGCTGCATCTCCTTCATGGACCTTCATGGACTTATGTGGACAGAGGGATTGTTCCCGTGCCACGGAGTCGTAGAGTGATACAACGTGGGCACAGGCCCTTCGGCCCAACTCGCCCATACCAGCCAACATGTCCCAGCTACACTAGTCCCACCTGCCTGCCTTTGCTCCATATCACTCCAGGTACCCGACTAACTACGTCTTAAAACTTTGGGATAGTCCCAGCCTCAACTACCTCCTCCGGCAGCTCGTTCCATACACCTGCCGCCCTTTGTGTGAAAAAGTTACCATTAAATCTTTACCCCTTCATCTTTAAACTATGTCAATAGACAATGGACAAAAGGTGCAGGAGAAGGCCATTCGGCCCTTCGAGCCAGCACCGCCATTCAATGTGATCATGGCTGATCATCCACAATCAGTGCCCCGTTCCTACCTTCCCCCCATATCCCCTGACTCCGCTATCTTTAAGAGCCCTATCTAGCTCTCTCTTGAAAGTATCCAGAGAACCGGCCTCCACCGCCCTCTGAGGCAGGGAATTCCACAGACTCACAACTCTCTGTAAGAAAAAGTGTTTCCTCATCTCCGTTTTAAATGGCTGACACCTTATTCTTAAACTGTGGCCCCTGGTTCTGGGCTCTCCCAACATCGGGAACATGTTTCCTGCCTCTAGTGCGTCCAAACCCTTAACAATCTTATATGTTTCAATGTCCTCTTGTCCTTGCTTCCCCTACTCTAGGCAAGAGGAGGACTTGTCTTGGACTTTGGGTCTGGGGACATTCTGACGAGAGATACACTACCCATGTAAGATGGCTTCTGACACAGTCACACTGTCGACCCATAGTTCCAGTGACCCAGGTTCGCTCCTGACCTCTGACTGTGTCAGTGTGGAGTTTGCACGTTCTCCCTGTGACCGCGTGGGTTTTCTCCGGGTGCTCCGGTTTCCTCCCACACTCCAAAGACGTGCGGGTTTAGTTGGTTAGGTTAGTTGGCCCTCTGTGAATTCCCCCTCGTGAGTGGGGGAGTGGATGAGAAAGTGGGATAGCATGGAATATGCCTCATTGTGGGCTGAAGGACCTGCTCTTTTTCTATGTTCTAACTGGTGGAAACCACTGATTGATGGTTAACATGGTGTCAAAGAGTGAAACAAAGTGGAAACAGGCCCTTTGGCTCAACTTGCCCACAACAGCAAACATGCCCTAGCTGCACTAGTCCCACCTGCCTCTGCTTGACCCATATCCCTCTAAACCTATCCTACCCACACACCTGCCACAATGGTAATGATAGTACCAGCCTCAACTACCTCCTCCGGCAGCTCGTTCCATAAAAAAAGTGATCCCTCAGGTTCCTATTAAATGTTTCCTCCCCTCACAAACCCATACCCTCTAGTTCTCAATCTTATAGAGGTGTATAGGATCGTGACAACAGGTGCAGGAGTAGGCCATTCGGCCCTTCGAGCCAGCACCGCCATTCAATGTGATCACGGCTGACCATCCCCAATCAGTACCCCGTTCCTGCCTTCTCCTCATATCCCCTGACTCCGCTATTTTTAACAGCTCTATCTAACTCTCCCTTGAAAGCATCCAGAGAACCGGCCTCCACCGCCCTCTGAGGCAGAGAATTCCACAGACTCAAAACTCTCTGGGTGAAAAAGTTTTTCCTCGTCTCCGTTCTAAATGGCTTACTCCTTATTCTTAAACTGTGGCCCCTGGTTCCGGACTCCCCCAACATCGGGAACATGCTTCCTGCCTCTAGTGTCCAAACCCTTAATAATCTTATATGTTTCAATAAGATCCCCTCTCATCCTTCTAAACTCCAGAGTGTACAAGCCCAGCCGCTCCATTCTTCAACATATGACAGTCTCGCCATCCCTGGAATTAACCTTGTAAACCTACGCTGCACTCCCTCAATAGCAAGATTGTCCTTCCTCAAATTAGGAGACCAAAACTGCACACAATACTCATGTGCAGTCTCACTAGGGCCCTGATATATAAGGGAATCAATATGAATAAATGAATGAATAAGTTTATTGGCCAAGTATTCACATACAAGGAATTTGCCTTGGTGCTCCGCCCGCATGGGACAACATGACGTACAGTGACAGTTAGGAATGACACATACAACCTGAAACATTAATAATAAAACATTATCGATTAAACATGTGAATTCAACAAAATACCAGAGTAAAGGGAGGCTACAGATTTTTGGCTGTTGAGTAGAGCAACTACTCGTGGGAAAAAGCTGTTATGTCTGGCTGTGGCAGCTTTGACAGTCCGGAGTCGCCTTCCAGAGGGAAGTGATTCAAAGAGTTTGTGGCCAGGGTGAGAGGGGTCACAGATGATCTCGCCCGCTCGCTTCCTGGCCCTCGCAGTGTACAGTTCATCAATGGAGGGAAGGTTGCAGCCAATAATCTTCTCAGCTGATCAGACGATTCGCTGTAGTTAGGGTGAATGCAGAGAATCTTCGACCCAGAGCAGGGGAATCAGGGACCAAAAGGCCATGGGTTTAAGGTGAGAGGGGGGAGAGATTTAATAGGAGCCGGAGTGGGAATCTTTTGTTACACAGATGAGGGTGGGTGTGTGGAATGAGCTGCTGGAGGAGATAGTTGTGGCAGGTGTCTTTCTTTGAAAGGAAGAGAATCCTAGCCAGACAAACAGTTAGAACAAACTTACACGTACAGGCTTAATATAAATATTACACGTATTGAACAACTGCGGGCTGGTGGAATGAGGCAAGGAGCGAACTTAAACCCATTTCCCTGCCGAGGTAAAACTATTTCCTTGCACCAGTCCATTTGAAAGAAAGATAAGTTTAATTTTCATAAATAAACAAATTGCACAGAATTCCAGAGGCAGGGAGACTTTGTGGGGGATTGTGGAGTGATTTCAGAAAATAAAAATAACTCCCAGCTCAGATGACCATCTTAATAAGAGGATTTTAACTTTATCCTCTGATATTTAAAGCGATTAAAGGAAAAACTGGGCTGCAATCCACAAAAATCAATTTTAGTCCCAACAGAGGTGGCAAGGTGGCGCAGAGGCGGAGTTGCTGCCTCACAGCGCCAGAGACCCAGGTTCGATCCTGACTACGGGTGCTGTCTGTGTGGAGTTTGTACGTTCTCCCCTGCGTAGGTTTTCTCCGGGTGCTCCGGTTTCCTCCCACACTCCAAAGACGTGCTGGTTTGTAGGTTAATAGGCTTCGGTAAAATAAATTGTAAATTGTCCCCAGATTGTCGGATAGCGGAGCCAGATAGACCACTCCTGCTAAATGCAACGGGCTGACGTGTAGTACGCAACGGGGCGGAACGTGGGCCTTTTTTCATCCATTTCAGTAACCCGACCCGACCCGACTCGCAGTGTAATGAACGTCGCGGGGGAACAGTTTGTGTTAATAAATTATAATTCTGAAAATGAGGAGAAGATTTTTATAACCATAACCATATAACCATATAACAATTACAGCACGGAAACAGGCCATCTCGGCCCTTCAAGTCCGTGCCGAACAACTTTTTTCTCTTAGTCCCACCTGCCTGCACTCATACCATAACCCTCCATACCCTTCTCATCCATATGCCTATCCAATTTATTTTTAAATGATACCAACGAACCTGCCGCCACCACTTCCACTGGAAGCTCATTCCACACCGCTACCACTCTCTGAGTAAAGAAGTTCCCCCTCATGTTACCCCTAAACCTCTGTCCCTTAATTCTAAAGTCATGTCCTCGTGTTTGAATCTTCCCTATTCTCAAAGGGAAAAGCTTGTCCACATTAACTCTGTCTATCCCTCTCATCATTTTAAAGACCTCTATCAAGTCCCCCCTTAACCTTCTGCGCTCCAGAGAATAAAGACCTAACTTATTTAACCTATCTCTGTAACTTAGCTGTTGAAACCCAGGCAACATTCTAGTAAATCTCCTCTGTACCCTCTCTATTTTGTTGACATCCTTCCTATAATTGGGTGACCAAAACTGCACACCATACTCCAGATTTGGTCTCACCAACGCCTTGTACAATTTTAACATTACATCCCAGCTTCTATACTCAATGCTCTGATTTATAAAGGCCAGCATACCAAAAGCTTTCTTTACCACCCTATCTATATGAGATTCCACCTTCAAGGAACTATGCACGGTTATTCCCAGATCCCTCTGTTCAACTGTATTCTTCAATTCCCTACCGTTTACCATGTACGTCCTATTTTGATTTGTCCTGCCAAGGTGTAGCACCTCACATTTATCAGCATTAAACTCCATCTGCCATCTTTCAGCCCATTTTTCCAACTGGCCTAAATCACTCTGTAGACTTTGGAAATCCTCTTCATTATCCACAACACCCCCTATCTTGGTATCATCTGCATACTTACTAATCCAATTTACCACCCCTTCATCCAGATCATTGATGTACATGACAAACAACAAAGGACCCAACACAGATCCCTGAGGCACCCCACTAGTCACCTGCCTCCAACCCGACAAACAGCCATCCACCATTACTCTCTGGCTTCTCCCATTCAGCCACTGTTGAATCCATCTTGCTATTCCTGCATTTATACCCAACAGTTGAACCTTCTTAACCAACCTTCCATGAGGAACCTTGTCAAAGGCCTTACTGAAGTCCATATAGACAACATCCACTGCTTTACCCTCGTCAATTTCCCTAGTAACCTCTTCAAAAAATTCAAGAAGATTAGTCAAACATGACCTTCCAGGCATAAATCCATGTTGACTGTTCCTAATTAGACCCTCTTTATCCAGATACTTATATATATCATCTCTAAGTATCTTTTCCATTAATTTGCCCACCACTGAAGTCAAACTAACCGGTCTATAATTGCTAGGTTTACTTTTAGAGCCCTTTTTAAACAATGGAACAACATGCGCAGTACGCCAATCCTCGGGGACTATTCCCGTTTCTAATGACATTTGAAATATTTCTGTCATAGCCCCGGCTATTTCTACACTAACTTCCCTCAATGTCCTAGGGAATATCCTGTCAGGACCTGGAGACTTATCCACTTTTATATTTTTCAAAAGTGCCAGTACTTCTTTTACTTTGAAACTCATAGTATCCATAGCTACTCTACTAGTTTCCCTTACCTCACATAATTCAATATCCTTCTCCTTGGTGAATACCGAAGAAAAGAAATTGTTCAATATCTCCCCCATCTCTTTTGGCTCTGCAGATAGCTGTCCACTCGGTCTCTCCAATGGACCAATTTTATCCCTTGTTATCCTTTTGCTATTAATATAGCTGTAGAAACCCTTTGGATTTACTTTCACCTTACTTGCCAAAGCAACCTCATATCTTCTTTTAGCTTTTCTAATTTCTTTCTTTAGATTCTTTTTACATTCCTTATACTCCTCAAGCACATCATTTACTTCATGCTGCCTATAATTATTGTAGATCTCCCTCTTTTTCCGAACAAGATGTCCAATTTCCCTTGAAAACCAGGGTCTTTCCAATTTTTACTGGTTCCTTTCAACCGAACAGGAACATAAAGATTTTGTACTCTTAAAATTTCCCCTTTAAATGTCCTCCATTTCTCCTCTACATCTTTCCCACAAAACAAAATGTACCAGTTCACTCCTTTTAAATCATCTCGCATCTCGTTAAAGTTAGCCTTTCTCCAATCAAAAATCTCAACCCTAGGCCCAGTTCTGTCCTTCTCCATAATTATATTGAAACTAATGGTATTGTGATCACTGGACCCGAAGTGCTCCCCTACGCATACCTCCGCCACTTGTCCCGTCTCATTTCCTAACAGGAGGTCCAGCACTGCCCCTCCTCTAGTAGGCACCTCTATGTATTGCCAAAGGACTTTGATTTTTACGAGGATGTTTCCGTAAAAGGCTTCCGTCTCCGCACTAGTTATCTTTGCTCCGCTACGGGACCTTTGGTGCGGAGACGGAAGCCGGTTACGGAAATGGGGCCGAAAATGACCCATGGATCTGCCCTTGACCATACTACGTCTTTTTCGTTGAGTGGACCATCTTGCTCGCTATAGGATCTTTGTCGGATAGCGCTAGTGTACGGGGAGATCGCTGGTCGGCGCCGATTCGCTGGGCTGAAGGATCCATTTCAACGCTATATATCTTTTTTTTTGTTAAGTTTTTTTTATTAGTTAGAAGCAATTACATAATTTTTTAAAAAAGATACGTGTTCATTGTGGACATAATAAAAATCATTTTGTTCTTTGTAGATATACATAATCAGTATTATTTATGTTAATCCTTGCTTAATAATTGTGCTTCAATATTATTATTTTTTTTCCATTTTTTTATAAAGATAGAAAGTGTAAAGAAATGGGGGATTAATTTAATTTGTTCTCATCCCCCCCCCTCTCTCTCTCTGTCTCTCTCTTGTGTTCTTCCCAGCTGTTATCAGGCAACTGCACCATTCCATCACCAACTAGAGAGCGGTCCTGACCTCCCATCTACCTCATTGGAGACCCCAGGACTAATGGGACTTTAGTTTGCACCAAACATGATTCCATTTATCCTGCATCTTATACACTGTGGACGGCTCGATTGTAATCCTGTATAGTCTCTCTGCTGACTGGATAGAACTCACCACAAAAAAAGCTTTTGACTGTACCTCAGTACACGTGACAATAAACGAAACTGAACTGAACTGTCTGATGCAGGGTCCTGACCCAAAATTTGACTTGTCCTGTTCAATGTAGCAATGTCACAAAATTTTGAGATTTTAAAAATCAAGTCTGCAATTTATCCCATCAGATAAAGCATAAAAAGAAGTTTAATTTGACACCTAATTCACTTTCATATCTTCAGTATTAAGAAAGTTATGGCCATTTTCATACTCGGAAATTAACATCTTGTTCCCCATTGCCTTTCAATTGACTTAACTCAAAAGCTGTGATCTAGAACAGTCAAAAGCCCATAACTTTCTTAAAAATTAAGAGAACTCAATGAAATTTTCAGTTATTATAGATTGAAATCAGATTTCATTCTGAAACAAATATGAAACAATCTTACTTGGATGACCTGAAATTAAAGCATATAATTAGTTAGTTATCTAATTGTAGCTAATTACAAAATTCAATGAGTAGATCTAAACATCTATCCATTTCTTAAGAAAAGATAAACTTTTTTAAAATTGCCTAAGTGTCCAAATAACATTCACACAATAATCCACAATATAACATAATTTTAAAATCTAATTTTCATGAATTTCTAGGCCAAATGGAAGGAATTTAGTGTTTGATGCCTGTAAATTAATGGCCATTTAAATCAACTAGCGAGTGGGTTTTAGTGGAATGCGGTGGATTGGAACGTTGTGGTTTGCTGTGAAGTCGGTATGAAAAATACAGCCGGTTCATACATTTTTTTTTGACCCCATTTCGCAACATGAAAATATTATTAAAGCCTCCATAAAAAACAACTTTTAATATAAAAATAAACTGTGTACCTTTTTTTCTCCCCTACGCAAAATCCTTCCCGTTATCGGCGCTCACGGCTTTTGAAGGTGATTTTTAAATTACTCTAGTTAATAAATAATCTAGCGTAATTAAAAAATACCTTCATTAATGAAATGTCTGAGCGATTTTTCTTCCGCAACGAAATCGCCCGACATGGATCGATTTTCCCAGTCTGCAGAAAAACGGCACTTTAAGCCCGCCCCCCTCTGAAAGGCGCCAAAGTCGCGCACACGGGGAGCGGCAGAACTGCAGCGCTGCTAAAGGTTAGTTTTGTAACAGACCTATTCAATGTACATCGGTACACGTGACAATAAACAAAACTGAACTAAACCCATTCCCCTGACTCAGTCTCGACCTGAAACGTCACCCATTCCTTTTCTCCGGAGATGCTGCCTGTCCCGCTGAGTTACTCCAGCTCTTTGTGTCTGTCTTGGGTTTAAACCAGCATCTGCAGTTCCTCCTTGTGCATTTCGCCAGGCTTTTTTTGCGTCTATCTTCGGTTTGGACACGCTAGAGGCACGAAACATGTTCCCGATGTTGGGGGGAGTCCAGAACCAGGGGCCACACACAGTTTAAGAATAAGGGGTAAGCCATTTAGAACGGAGACGAGGAAACACTTCTTTACACAGAGAGAATTAATAAATAACTTTGTTGGCCAAGTATTCACATACAAGGAATTTGTCTTGGTGCTCCACCCGCAAGTGACAACGACATACAGTGACAGTTAGGAATGGCACGTAAAACATTAAACATTAATAATAAAACATTATCGATTAAACATGTGAATTAAATAAAATATCAGAGCACAAGGAGGCTACAGATTTTTGGATGTTGAGTAGAGCTACTACTCGTGGATAAAACGTTTTTATGTCTGGCTGTGGCGGCTTTGACAGTCCGGAGTTGCCTTCCAGAGGGAAGTGATTCAAAGAGTTTGTGGCCAGGGTGAGATGGGTCAGACAGTTTTGAGTCTGTGGAATTCTCTGCCTCACACAGAGAGTTGTGAGTCTGTGGAATTCCCTGCCACAGGGGGTGGTGGAGGCCTGTTCTCTGGATACATTCAAGAGAGAACTAGATAGGGCTCTTAAGATAGCGGAGTCAGGGGATATGGGGAGAAGGCAGGGACGGGGTATTGATTGGGGATGATCAGCCGTGATCACATTGAATGGCGGTGCTGGCTCGAAGGGCTGAATGCCCTACTCCTGCACCTATTGAGTATTGTCTATTGTCTGTTGAACTAAACTATTGTCCCCTCTTCCCAGGTGTGGTTTAAAAACCGCCGAGCCAAATGGAGGAGGCAAAAGAGGTCGTCCTCTGAGGAATCGGACTCTCAGAAATGGATTAAAAGCTCCAAACCCACGCCGGTGGGAAAGGCTTTGAGGGAAGAGACGGCGGGAGCCCCAGAGAGTGAAGTAGACTCAGACAGCTGATAACAAGGCCACTCTCACCACCAACGTTCCTGCACATTGTCCAGCTAGTCGCCGGAGCTCGCTGTAAATACTGTACATAGACATATTCTATATCGGCGTGCGTGTGTGTGTATGTGTGTGACCTTTTTTGTTTTTATTAATAAAAAGCCTGTTGAGATGCGACACCTCTGAGACTGCCATAACGGCCTGTCCCACTTGCATGCGATCGTGTGCGTTTGGAGCGACCAAACGGAAGCGGAGTTCACGCAAAGTTCGCGCTAAGTCATTTGCGTCACGCTTACCAATCAGCTTGGCATGAATTTGGGCGTCGCACGGCGTCGGGCGGTGACCTCATCATGACGTCATCATGCAACGCCACGCCGGGCGGTGATGTCATCGCGCAACGCTAGGCATACGACGACAAAACGCTGCGTACGACCGCAATGCGCCTGCGTGCCGACAGGCCGTCGGCGCGCGAAGATTTCGGCCACTGCAAGAATTTCGGAACCGGGATCAGCCCCGCACAACTCCGCACTTCTAAGTGGGACCGGCCCCGCGCGGCCATACGGTGCCCGTACGCCTCAAGCGACCACGAGGTCGCGTAATTTGCGAGCCAAGATCGCGTAAGTGGGACAGGCCCTATAAAGGCCTTCATTCAGTTGGTAAACAATAGACAATAGACAGTCTAGTATAGATTAGAGATACAGCGCGGAAACAGGCCCTTCGGCCCACCCAGCCCACACCGACCAGCGATCCCACTACTTCGACTGCCCATAGCTACATGGCGATCCCACTACAACTTAAGACTGAGGTGAGAATAAACTTTTTCACCCAGAGAGTTGTGAATTTGTGGAATTCCCTGCCACAGAGGGCAGTGGAGGCCAAGTCACTGGATGGATTTACGAGAGAGTTAGTTGGAGCTCTAGGGGCTAGTGGAATCAAGAGATATGGGGAGAAGGCAGGCACGGGTTATTGATAGCGGACGATCAGCCGTGATCACAATGAATGGCGGTGCTGGCTCGAGGGGCCGAATGGCCTCCTCCTGCACCTATTGTCTATGTTTCTATGTAACAGCACCTACGACTACAGGATTAGCGATTTTCTCCATGGCGACGTTCAAATATTTCCAGCGACCATACTGAGGCCGCGACCAGTTCCCAGAATGCGGGATCTCCTCGCGACCATGAAGGGGACTCACCAGAAACCATCAGTGGCGAACATGTGGCGAACCTGTGGCGAGCAAAGAGTCCCCTGCTCTGGCCTAAAAAGTTCCCTAAGTGGGACGGGCCCTTAACACTATCTTACACGCACAAATTACACAACAACCCCCACCCAAATAACCGACATACCTGTACACCATCACCACTGATGGTGAGAGGAATCTTCAGTTTCCTCCCACCATCAGTGGGAGGAAACTGAAGATCTCGGAGAAAAACCACGCGGTCACGGGGAGAACGTGCAAACGCCGTACAGACAGCACCTGTAGTTGGGATCGAACCCGCGTCTCTGGCGCTGCTACCGCTCTACCTTACCACTTTATGTTAAACAAGAGTAAGAATCATAAAGGATTATAGACAATAGACAATAGGTGCAGGAGTAGGCCATTCGGCCCTTCGAGCCAGCACCGCCATTCAATGTGGGGTGGGAGATTGCAACCTTCACATGATCCGCCCTGTTTCGACGCGTGCAATCAACCCAGCGTGCACTACCAAGTTAAATCAAATAGAACAAGTTGCCCGTCAACTTTGGGCTGTGCACGTTGTACACAAGAAGAAGAAGCATTCACTGTGATCATGGCTGATCATCCCCAATCAGTACCCCGCTCCTGCCTTCTCCCCATATCCCCTGACTCCGCTATCTTTAAGAGCTCTATCCAACTCTCTCTTGAAAGCATCCAGAGAACCGGCCTCCACCGCCCTCTGAGGCAGAGGATGCCACAGACTCACAACTCTCTGTGTAAAAAAGTGTTTCCTCGTCTCTGTTCCAAATGGCTTACTCCTTATTCTTAAACTGTGTGTGGCCCCTGGTTCTGGACTCCCCCAACATCGGGAACATGTTTCCTGCCTCTAGTGTGTCCAAAACCTTAATAATCTTATATGTTTCAATAAGATCTCCTCTCATCCTTCTAAACTCCAGAGTGTACAGGCCCAGCCGCTCCATTCCCTCAGCATATGACAGTCCAGCCATCCCGGGAATTAACCTGGTGAACCTACGCTGCACTCCCTCAATAGCAAGAATGTCCTTCCTCAAATTTGGGGGCCAAAACTGCACACAATACTCCAGATGTGATCTCACTAGGGCCCTGTGCAACTGCAGAAGGACCTCAGCGCCAGAGACGCGGGTTCAATCCTGACTACGGGTGCTGTCTGTAGGGAGTTTGCACGTTCTCCCCGTGACCAGGAGGGTTTTCTACGGGTGCTCTGGTTTCTTTCCACACTCTAAAGACTTGCAGGTGTGCAGGTTAATTGGCTTCGGTAAAATTGTAAATTGCCTCGAGCGTGTAGCTTAGCGCTAGTGTACGGGGCGATCGCCGGTCGGCGCGGACTCGGTGGGCCTGATTCAGCGCTGTATCCATAACGAGGTGGACAAAATCACAAGAGGAAAAGATCGGGTAGTGTCTTTTGCCCAGAGTAAGGGAATGGAGAACCAGAGGACATACATTTATGGTGAAGGGGGAATGATTTAATAGGCACCCGAGGGGGTAAGCTTTTTACAAGGGAGGTGGGTGTACAGAACAAGCTGCCAGAGGAGGTAGTTGAGGCTGGGACTATCACAACTTTCAGGAAGCAATTAGATATGAAAAGTGATAGTACAGGTTTGGAAGGATATGGTCTAAATGTGGGCAGGTGGAACTAGTGTAGATAAGACATAGAAAATAGGACTGAAGAAGGGTCTCGACCCGAAATGTCACCTATTCCTTCGCTCCACAGATGCTGCCTCACCCGCTGAGTTTCTCCAGCGTTTTTGTCCTGAACTGTGACATGTTGGTCGGCGTGGGGAAGATGGGACGAAGGGCCTGTTTCCACGCTGCACGACACAGTGACCCTAAGTCTAAAGTCCTGAGCCTAAAGAAATGAAAACATCCAAGGCGCTCTCCACCACTCGATCCTTAATTACAGCAATATTGGGGAAATGTCCCCTGCTCCTTGCCTGTCAGGGCTGTGTTGACGTATTGAACCTAGAGCCTACATCAGACCCTCAAGGGAAGGCTGTGGGTGCTTTGAAAATCAGCGACTCATTTGGCATGGCCTGGAGCAAATCACAATTCAGAAATATATATATATATATACTGTAAAAGTGTAAACACTGAGCTGAAGGTTTTTACGAAACGCTGTATGACCCGAGAGACAGAAAGTACATTCCGCATTTGCCGAATATTTCACTGATTGCAGAGTATTACTGGTTCACTGCGACAGGTCTGAAAATATCCCTGCTAACAAAAACAATGGAATGAAAGGCGGAGGGGGGGAAGGAAAAGTGAAACACTCATTAAAAACAGGTTAGTGATAATGAGACATGTTCCGGCAACAATCCCATGGCCAGGGCAGGAGGATTTGTTTCCCAGTTTACACTGCGTTCCCTCACTCTGACCTCCCCCCTCCTGAATACAACTCCACACAACTCGACACAACTTTACACAACTCTACACAACTCTACACAACTCGACACAACGACACAACCCCACACAACTCCACACAACTCCACACAACTTGACACAACTCCACACAACTCCACACAACTCCACACAACTCTACACAACTCCACACAACTTTACACAACTCTACACAACTCGACACAACTCTACACAACTCTACACTAGGCAGCGGGAATAAAAGGCGCAGGTTTGGAGTAAAACGTATGAGTTTTAGTGCGAGACACAAGAGGCTTGGATAGGATGGATGTGACATTTCCACCAGTCTAGGATCAGTGGTCACAGCCTCCGAATTAACAGACGTTCCTTTAGGAAGGAGATGAGGAGGAATTTCTTTAGTCAGAGGGTGGTGAATCTGTGGGATTCATTGCCACAGACAGCTGCGGAGGCCAAGTCAGTGGATATTTTTAAGGCAGAGATAGATAGATTCTTGATTGGAGCGGGTGTCAGAGGTTAGGGCGAGAAGGCAGGAGAATGGAGAGATAGATCACTCATGATTGAATAGCGGAGTAGACTCGATGGGCCGAATGGCCTAATTCTGCTCCTATCACTTAAGACCTCATGAACACGATACTGGAATCTTAGAACATAGAACAGTACAGCAAGAACAGGCCCTTCGGCCCACAATGTCCGTGCCGAACATGATGCCAATCTGCGTAGGGAGGAACTGCAGATGCTGGTCTGCCCCGAAGAAAGATGCAAAGTGCAGGAGTAACTCAGCGGGACAGGCAGCTTCTCCGGATCTGATTTGTTCTGTACCATTTCATATCTCTCGTTTTCCTCTCCCCAGTCTCTCAGTCTGAAGGAGGGTCTCGACCCGAAACGTTACCCATTCATTCTCTCCAGAGATGCTGCCTGTCCCGCTGAGTTACTCCAGCAACTCTTATCTGCCTCGAAGTTTGTAGTTTATTGATACGTGTGGGCAGTGGGCAGGTGCTCTAGACCTACACGGGAAGGTAGACGCTCTGCTGCAATGTGTAAGATGGTGGTGGAGCCAGATAGTCCCTCCACACGTGGGAGTGGAGCAGTAGACCCGCTGCCTCACAGCGCCAGAGGCCCTCGGGCGCTGTTAGTGTGAGTGTGGAGTTTGCACGATCTTCCCTGTGACTGCGCGGGTTTCCTCCGGGCGCTCCGGTTTCCTCCCACATCCCGAAGGTGAGAGCGTCTGTAGGTTTCAAGATTCAAGAGAGTTTATTGTCATGTGTCCCAGATAGGACAATGAAATTCTTGCTTTGCTTCAGCACAACAGAACATTGTTGGCATAAATAAATATAGAACAGATCAGGGTTACACAAAAAGCTGGAGAAACTCAGCGGGTGCAGCAGCATCTAAGGAGCGAAAGAGATAGGCGACGTTTCGGGTCGAGACCCTTCTTCAGACTGGTCAGGGATCAGGGAAACGAGAGATATAGACAGTGATGTAGACCAGATCAGTGTGTCCATATACCAATGAATATATATACACACACACGTAAATAAATAAACATATAAAGTGCAATAGGCTATTAAAGTTCAGAGTTTTGTTTGAGTTGAGTTTAATAGCCTGATGACTGTGGGGAAGTAGCTATTCCTGAACCTGGTCGTTGCAGTCTTCAGGCTCCTGTACCTTCTACCTGAAGGTAGCAGGGAGATGAGTGAGTGGCCAGGGTGGTGTGGGTCCTTGATGATGCTGCCAGCCTTTTTGAGGCAGCGACTGCGATAGATCCCCTCGATGGTGGGGAGGTCAGAGCCGATGATGGACTGGGCAGTGTTGACAACGTTTTGCAGCCTTTTCCGCCCCTGGGCGCTCAAGTTGCTGTTTCCTGCAGTCGAATATCCACCAGTTGCAAACGTCCACGGGATACAACTGTGGCTCACGTTCACAAGTTATAGCAGGAGAATTAGGCCGTTCGGCCCATCGAGTCTACTCCCGCCATTCAATCATGGCTGCCACACAATCCCATTTTCCTGCCTTCTCCCCATAACCCTTGACACCCGTTCCAATCACGGATTTGTCTATCTCTGCCTTAAGAATATCCACTGACTTAGAAACATGGAAACATAGAAAATAGATGCAGGAGTAGGCCATTCGGCCCTTCGAGCCAGCACCGCCATTCAATATGATCATGGCTGATCATCCAACTCAGTATCCTCATCATATGCTAACCCAGGACTGGTTTAGTGGATATGGGCCAAATGCGGACAGGTGGGACCAGAGTGGAAGGGTCGGCGTGGATGAGTTGGGCCGAAGGGCCTGTTTCCGTGCTGTGTGACTCCGACTCCATGGCCATTCAGTTCTCCTTCCAGCCCTCCCGATGACCTCTCCTCTCTGGCCCAACTTGTTCTTAAAGACTCTGCTGTTAAGAGTTGAAAACAGGTTGGGTTTTTTTTTTAAAAACATCTTTCCCCCTCGCGCGGTGGGAACCGCATTAAAAGTTTACGAGGAGTAAACGCCCTAATTCTGAGCAGCTCTCAGTTCACTCGCCTTTCACCTCTTAAAGTATTCCGAGCTGTAAATCTGTACGGGGTTAGTGCTGAGCCAAACCACCTCATCAATCACCTTCCCGTGCAAGAGCAGGAGGCACAGAGAGAGAGAGAGAGAGTGGAGGCAAGATTGTCGCTAAGCTTGCTATGTTTCCATGCATGTTACAATGAGTGTTGCTTTACTGAGCTGTTTAACATTCCGCTTTCCACATGCGCAAACACACAGAGGCTCCAAAGATAATTTAGCCGCCGGGCTTTGGGAATCGTCCAACATCCAAGGAACAGAGCAGGTGCTCCCATCTCCCCCCACCACCTCCCACTCCCGCTCCCGCTCCCACTCCCGCTCCCACTCCCACTCCCACTCCCACTCCCATCACCACCATCACCTCCCACTCCCGCTCCCACTCCCACTCCCATTCCCGCTCCCGCTCCCACTCCCGCTCCCACTCCCACTCCCACTCCCACTACCATCTCCCCTCACCACCATCACATCCCACTCCCACTCCCACTCCCACTCCCGCTCCCGCTCCCACTCCCACTCCCGCTCCCATTCCCATTCCCGCTCCCACTCCCGCTCCCGCTCCCACTCCCGCTCCCACTCCCACTCCCGCTCCCACTCCCGCTCCCATTCCCGCTCCCACTCCCGCTCCCGTTCCCGCTCCCGCTCCCACTCCCGCTCCCACTCCCACTCTCACTCTCACTCCCACTCCCACTCCCACTCCCGCTCCCATTTCCACTCCCACTCCCATTCCCGCTCCCACTCCCGCTCCCACTCCCGCTCCCGCTCCCATTCCCACCCCCATTCCCACCCCCATTCCCACTCCCACTCCCACTCCCATTCCCATTCCCATTCCCACTCCCACTCCCATTCCCACTCCCACTCCCACTCCATTACACTCCTTTTCAGCTGCCTCACCATCTTCATAGAAACATAGAAAATAGGTGCAGGAGTAGGCCATTCGGCCCTGCACCGCCATTCTGGCTGATCATCCAACTAAGTATCCCGTACCTGCCTTCTCTCCATACCCCCTGATCCCTTTAGCCACAAGGGCCACATCTAACTCCCTCTTAAATATAGCCAATGAACTGGCCTCAACTACCTTCAGTGACAGAGAATTCCACAGATTCACCACTCTCTGTGTGAAAAATGTTTTTCTCATCTCGATTCTAAAAGATTTCCCCCTTATCCTTAAACTGTGACCCCTTGACTTGAACTTCCCCAACATCTTCCAGCATCTAGCCTGTCCAACCCCTTAAGAATTTTGTAAGTTTCTATAAGATCCCACCTCAATCTTCTAAATTCTAGCGAGTACAAGCCGAGTCTATCCAGTCTTTCTTCATATGGAAGTCCTGACATTCCAGGATGTCCTGACATCCTTGTGGGAGATAAAATCTACGAAAGCTTTCTGTAGGAGGGCCAGTTCTCATTTCACTGGTGGAGTCACAGAGCGATACAGCATGGAAACAGGCCCTTTGGCCCAACTTGCCCACAACGCCCAACGTGTCCCACCTACACTAGTCCCACCTGCCTGTGTTTGGCCCCTTAAGGGGTGGTGGGTGCATGGAACAAGCTGCCAGAAGAGGTCGTTGAGGCTGGGACTTTCCCAACTAAGAAACAGTTAAACAGGTAAGGAGGGATATAATGGACTGTCTTATGAAGAAAGACTGCATAGACTCGGTTTATACGCTCTAGAATTTAGGAGATTGAGAGGGGATCTTATAGAAACTTACAAAATTCTTAAGGGGTTGGACAGGCTAGATGCAGGAAGATTGTTCCCGATGTTGGGGAGGTCCAGGACAAGGGGTCACAGATTAAGGATAAAGGGGGAAATCCTTTAGGACCGAGATGAGAAGGACTTTTTTCACACAGAGAGTGGTGAGTCTCTGGAACTCTCTGCCACAGAGGGTAGTTGAGGCCAGTTCATTGGCTATATTTAAGAGGGAGTTGGATGTGGCCCTTGTGGCTAAAGGGGATCAGAGGGTATGGAGAGAAGGCAGGTACGGGATACTGAGTTGGATGATCAGCCATGATCATATTGAATGGCGGTGCAGGCTTGAAGGGCCGAATGGCCTACTCCTGCACCTAATTTCTATGTTTCTATGTTTCTACGATATGGACCAATCGCAGGCAGGTCTACGATTCTATGACTCTACCCCTCCAAACCTGTCCTATCCGTGTACCTATCTAAATGTTTCTCAAACATTGAGATGATACCAACCTCAACAACCACCTCCGGCAGCTCGTTCCATACACCCAATACCCTCCGCGTGAAAAAGTTACCCCTCAGGTTCCTATTAAATCTCTCCCCCCCCCTCTCCATAAATCTATGTTCTCGATTCCCCTACTCTGGGCAAGGAGGAAATGCATGTACGTGCATATAAGGTTAGTTTAACTTGACGTCACGGTACAGCACAAACACTGCGGGCCGAAGGGCCTGTTCCTGTGCTGTACTGTTACATATTTTTCCCTCTCTCTAATTATAGTTTAGAGATACAGCGCAGAAACAGGCCCTTCGGCCCACCGGGTCCGCGCCGACCAGCGATCCCCGCACACTAACACTATCCTACACACACACACCAGGGACATTTTTTACATTTGCACCAAGCCAATTAACCTACAAACCTGCACGTCTTTGGAGCGCGGGAGGAAACCGAAGATCTCGGAGGAAACCCACGCAGGTCACGGGGAGAACGTGCAAACTCCGTACAGACAGACAGCACCCGTAGTCGGGATGGAACCCGGGTCTCCGGCGCTGTGTACGTTGTAAGGCAGCAACTCTACCGCTGCGCCACCGCGAGTGTGACTGTCTTCCGCTTGCGTAGCTTACATCTCTAAACGTTGCCTATCCGTGGTCTCGAGAAATGCTGCCTGAGCCACTGAGTTACTCCAGCACTCTGTGGTTTTGTTTATGCCCCGGTTTCAAGACGTCTTGGTCTTTTAATATTATATTTGTTGGAAACTTCGAGACTCTCACCCAAACATTACATAAGTGGGTGTGCTAACAGATGTATTGGCGTGCAAAATAACACGTGTGTTAGAGGTGGAGGTGACACAGGAGCCCGTAGAGACCACACTCCCCACCGATGAATCCATCTACACTTCACGCTCGCTTGGAAAAGCAGCCAACATCATCAAAGACTTGTCCCACCCTGGGCATTCCTCATTCTCCCAGCTCCCGTCCACAGCGCAGCGGTAGAGTTGCTGCCTTGCAGCGAATGCAGCGCCGGAGACCCAGGTTCGATCCCTGGGTCGGGTGCTGTCTGTACGGAGTTTGCACGTTCTCCCCGTGACCTGCGTGGGTTTTCCCCGAGATCTCCGGTTTCCTCCCACACTCCAAAGGACGTACAGGTTTGTAGGTTAACTGGCTTGGTAAATGTAAAAATTGTCCCTAGTGGGTGTAGGATGGTGTTAGTGTGCGGGGATCGCTGGTCGGCGCGGACCCGGTGGGCCGAATGGCCTGTTTCCGCGCTGGATCTCAAAACTAAACTAAACTAACAGAGAAGGTACAGAAACTTGAAAGCGCGCACCCCAAGACTCAGGAACAGCTTCATCCCCCCTGTTATCAGGCTTCTGAACGGTCCTCCCATAAGCGGGGGTAGTCCTGCTGTTATATCCAATGCTTTCAACCATCACCTCTCCACTGTATGTAGCTCTACTGTATTTGACTCATCTATTATATGTGACTTTCCAGCTACCTCTACAAGTAGAAGCTGTTTTTCTTTTCAAAAAATAAAACCTGTTGACGTTCAACATGCTATTAATGAATTGTGGATCTGGACCAGCTGGTATTGAGACTAAATTTATTAAGTTAGGAGCTAATATTCTAATGTACCCACTATGCGACCTGTTTAATTTGTCCTTCTCAACTTGTACCCTCCCTTTCGCATGGAAGTGTGCCAATGTTACTCCACTGCATAGGGGAGGTGACCCACACGATATTAACAATTACCGCCCCATCTCAATTATCAACTCGGAGGCTACAATCCTCGAGAAACTAGTGTTCAACCAGCTATCACATTATGTCTCAGCTTTCAACATTCTATCCCCATGCCAGGGTTACACAAAAAGCTGGGGAAACTCAGCGGGTGCAGCAGCATCTAAGGAGCGAAGGAGATAGCCGACGTTTCGGGTCGAGACCTACCTCCATGCCAGTCTGGGTTCAGACCTAATCACTCCACAGCTCTGTTAAAACTCACCAGCGATGTGTTCTCTGCTTCTGAGGATGGTAAACTCACCGGTGCCATCTTTCTTGATTTAACCAAGGCCTTTGATGTTGGTGACCACTACCTACTGCTTGATAAACCTTACTCAATTGGTCTTTCTCAAAACAATCTACTGCGGTTTAACTCATACCTTCATAACAGACGCCAATGTGTTACCTTTCATGGAAGTCAATCCAATTACTTAATTGTTGAGAAAGGGGTCCCGCAAGGTTCGTCTTTGGGACCACTCCTTTTCTCTATTTTCATAAACGACCTCCCTAATATTTGTTCTGGCTGTCAAACACAACTATATGCTGATGATGCAGTGCTATATACATCTAGTACTAACAAGTCTGACATTGAAAGATCCCTTCAATCAGATCCTACTTCAGTTCACAAATGGCTATTATTTAACAAATTAATTTTAAATAAAAATAAATCATGCAGTATGTTATTTGGTACCAGACAAGGCCTTGGTAATTCTGTAGACGTTTCGGGTCGAGACCCTTCTTCAGAGTCTCGAACCCGAAACGTCGCCTATCTCCTTCGCTCCTTAGATGCTGCTGCACCCGCTGAGTTTCTCCAGCTTTTTGTGTAACCCTCGATTCTCCAGCATCTGACGTTCCTTCTTTAACACATTAATTCTGTAGATCGGACTATATCATTTAACGAAGGATCACCATTAGAACAAGTATTGAACTTCAAATATCTTGGTGTTTGGCTCGACCCAACGCTTTCATTTACGCAGCATATTGAGACGATTACTAAAAAACTCAGCTGTAATCTAGCTATTCTTTACCGCCATATAAATTGTTTCACCTTTCAGATGAGAAAAAGAATTGTCTCTCAACTACTACCACCAACACTGGATTATGCTGATATTGTCTATCAGAATACATTTGATACACATCTTCAACCCCTCAATGTAGTTTATAAAAGTCTCTGCAGATTTATTTTAAGGTGTCCATATCTAACTCACCACTGTTCTATGTACGAAACTCTAAACTGGTTATCCCCCCACGCTCAAAGATGCTACCACTGGTTCCAGTTCATCTTTAAATGCATCCATCTCAATTACCCGTCTTATTTAAAACAAGACCTATTATCATTATTCACTAAGACATATTCAGCAACCCTTCTTTTTCATTCATATAACCATATAACAATTACAGCACGGAAACAGGCCATCTCGGCCCTTCAAGTCCGTGCCGAACAACTTTTTTCCCTTAGTCCCACCTGCCTGCACTCATACCATAACCCTCCATACCCTTCTCATCCATATGCCTATCCAATTTATTTTTAAATGATACCAACGAACCTGCCGCCACCACTTCCACTGGAAGCTCATTCCACACCGCTACCACTCTCTGAGTAAAGAAGTTCCCCCTCATGTTACCCCTAAACCTCTGTCCCTTAATTCTAAAGTCATGTCCTCTTGTTTGAATCTTCCCTATTCTCAAAGGGAAAAGCTTGTCCACATTAACTCTGTCTATCCCTCTCATCATTTTAAAGACCTCTATCAAGTCCCCCCTTAACCTTCTGCGCTCCAGAGAATAAAGACCTAACTTATTCAACCTATCTCTGTAACTTAGCTGTTGAAACCCAGGCAACATTCTAGTAAATCTCCTCTGTACCCTCTCTATTTTGTTGACATCCTTCCTATAATTGGGCGACCAAAATTGTACACCATACTCCAGATTTGGTCTCACCAATGCCCTGTACAATTTTAACATTACATTCCAGCTTCTATACTTAATGCTCTGATTTATAAAGGCCAGCATACCAAAAGCTTTCTTTACCACCCTATCTATATGAGATTCCACCTTCAAGGAACTATGCACGGTTATTCCCAGATCCCTCTGTTCAACTGTATTCTTCAATTCCCTACCATTTACCATGTACGTCCTATTTTGATTTGTCCTGCCAAGGTGTGGCACTTCACATTTATCAGCATTAAACTCCATCTGCCATCTTTCAGCCCATTTTTCCAACTGGCCTAAATCACTCTGTAGACTTTGGAAATCCTCTTCATTATCCACAACACCCCCTATCTTGGTATCATCTGCATACTTACTAATCCAATTTACCACCCCTTCATCCAGATCATTGATGTACATGACAAACAACAAAGGACCCAACACAGATCCCTGAGGCACCCCACTAGTCACCTGCCTCCAACCCGACAAACAGCCATCCACCATTACCCTCTGGCTTCTCCCATTCAGCCACTGTTGAATCCATCTTGCTATTCCTGCATTTATACCCAACAGTTGAACCTTCTTAACCAACCTTCCATTAGGAACCTTAGTTATTCCAAGCACTAACAAAGAAATTGGGAGACGTGCATTTAAATTCGAAGCTCCTTCTGACTGGAACACTCTGCCTAGTACCATGAGCACTATTAGCTCATTTTGTCTATTTAAAAATACACTTTTACCCTTGCTTATAAAACCATGTACCTGTTTCCAGTATTAGAGTCTTCGAGCTCCTTTATCTAGCTTGCCCTGTGTGTGATCATTTGTCATAGCTAGTGTATATGCATGGCCATTACAGTTATGTATTATTGTATTGCATAGTGTAACAAGATCTTATATTGTATTATGTCACAATACTATGAAATAATATATCATGTAATAATGTATTAACGTATGGTGGTATATGGTATTATGCATCAACATTATGCTGTAACAGATAGCTTATTATTATCATTGGATATGCAAAGTCAATTAACAATTGTTATAAACTATAACATGTGGGGATGGAGGGGTTTTGGGATTGGTGTGTGGGTAGGTGGGTCAATGAGAGCCTGTCTTTAAGGTGTCCATGTTATGTCTTTTGCTGTATGTTCCATGTTGGACCCCCTCGAAAACGAGATGACTGTCCATCTCAATTGGTTATCCATAAATAAACTTGTAAAGCGCGCACCCCAAGACTCAGGAACAGCTTCATCCCCCCTGTTGTCAGGCTTCTGAACGGTCCTTCCATTAGCTAGTGGTAGTCAAGTCAAGTCACTTTTATTTGTAGAGCACATTTAAAAAACAACTCTCGTTGACCAAAGTGCTTCACATTGGTGGAGGTACTAACGTATACAACAGTGGTTCATAGATTTAGTACATACATAAATACATACATATAGCCCTCACTCAGAGGACGTCAAGAAAAGGCTTGAGTGTAGAGATGAGTTTTAAGTCTCGACTTAAAGGAGTTGATGGAGGGGGCAGTTCTGATGGGAAGAGGGACGCTGTTCCACAGTCTAGGAGCTGCAACCGCAAAAGTCCAGTCGCCCCTGAGCTTAAACCTGGACCGCAGGATGGTCAGTCACTGTTCAGAGCACTGTCCGATTCACCTCTACCCCGTTGCGGACATTGGACTTTGTCTGTGGAACCGGTGCGCTACAATGCTGAGAACTACAGTGGTTTGCAAAAGTATTCATACCCCTTGAACTTTTCCACATTTTGTCACGTTACAACCACAAACGTAAATGTATTTTATTGGGATTTTATGTGATAGACCAACACAAAGTGGTGCATAATTGCGAAGTGGAAGGAAAATGATACATGGTTTCCAAAATCTATTACAGATAAAAAACTGAAAAGTGTGGCGTGCAAAAGTATTCATCCCCCCTGAGTCAATACTTTGTAGAACCACCTTTCGCTGCAATTACAGCTGCAAGTCTTTTGGGGTATGTCTCTACCAGCTTTGCACATCTAGAGACTGAAATTTCTGCCCATTCTTCTTTGAAAAATAGCTCAAGCTCAGTCAGATTGGATGGAGAGCTTCTGTGAACAGCAATTTTCAAGTCTTGCCAGAGATTCTCAATTCGATTTAGGTCTAAACCATTCCATTGTAGCTCTGGCTGTATGTTTAGTGTCGTTGTCCTGCTGGAAGGTGAACCTCCGCCCCTGTCTCAAGTCTTTTGCAGACTCTAACAGGTTTTCTTCCAAGATTGCCCTGTATTTGGCTCCATCCATCTTCCCATCAACTCTGACCAGCTTCCCTGTCCCTGCTGAAGAAAAGCATCCCCACAGCATGATGCTGCCACCACCATGTTTCACAGTGGGGATGGTGTGTTCAGGGTGACGTGCAGTGTTAGTTTTCCGCCACACATAGCGTTTGGCATTTAGGCCACAAACTTCATTTTTGGTCTCATCAGACCCAAGCACCTTCCTCCACACGTTTGCTGTGTCCCCCACATGGTTTGTGGCAAACTGCAAACGGGACTTCTTATGGCTTTGTTTCAACAATGGCTTTCTTCTTGCCACTCTTCCATAAAGGCCCGATTTGTGGAGTGCACGACTAATAGTTGTCCTGTGGACAGATTCTCCCACCTGAGCTGTGGATCTCTGCAGCTCCTCCAGAGTTACCATGGGCCTCTTGGCTGCTTCTCTGATCAATGCTCTCCTTGCCCGGCCTGTCAGTTTAGGTGGACGGCCATATCCTGGTAGGTTTGCAGTTGTGCCATACTCTCCATATTCGGATGATGGATTGAACAGTGCTCCGTGAGATGTTCAAAGCTTGGTATGTTTTTTTATAACCTAACCCTGCTTTAAACTTCTCCACAACTTTATCCCTGACCTGTCTGGTGTGTTCCTTGGGCTTCATGATGCTGTTTGTTCACTAATGTTCTCTAACAAACCTCTGAGGCCTTCACAGAACAGCTGTATTTATACTGAGATTAGATTACACACAAGTGGACTCTATTTACTAATTAGGTGACTTCTGAAGGCAATTGGTTGCACTGGATTTTATTTAGGGGTATCAGAGTAAAGGGGGCTGAATACTTTTGCACGCCACACTTTTCAGTTTTTTATTTGTAAAAAAATTTGAAAACTATGTATCATTTTTCTTCCACTTCACAATTATGCGCCACTTTGTGTTGGTCTATCACATAAAATCCCAATAAAATACATTTACGTTTGTGGTTGTAACGTGACAAAATGTGGAAAAGTTCAAGGGGTATGAAAACTTTTGCAAGCCACTGTATATTCTGCACTCTGTATCTTCCCCTTCGCTCTACCTGTTGTACTGAAGTTTGACTTGCTTGCATTTATCTGTGGCATTATCTAGCACCTGGAAGTACACAATTCCCTGATAGTGTGTCACGGACTGGTGAAGGAGGGTTTTGGCATTCAAGGCATTGTCAGTGGAGAAGTTGTGATTACAGTATTTACAAGGCTCTGGTGCGGCAGCACTTGGAGCCCGGTGTTCAGTCCTGGTCACACTACTATTGGAAGGGTGCCATTAAGCTGGAAATTGAGCGCAGAGAACATTTACAAGGATGTTGCCAGGACTCGAGGGCCTGAGCTACAGGGAGTGGTTGGGCAGGCTAGGACTTTATTCCTTGGAGCGCAGAAGGATGAGGGTGAGGATCTTATAGAGGCGTACACAATCACGAGGGGAATAGATGGAGTGAATGCACAAAGTTGTTTTTGAACTCCAGTTCACTGGAGTTTAGAAGGATGAGGGGAGATCTTATAGAAACATATAAAATTATAAAAGGACTGGACAAGCTAGATGCAGGAAAAATGTTCCCAATGTTGGGCGAGTCCAGAACCAGGGGCCACAGTCTTAGAATAAAAGGGAGGCCATTTAAGACTGAGGTGAGAAAAAACTTTTTCACCCGGAGAGTTGTGAATTTGTGGAATTCCCTGCCACAGAGGGCAGTGGAGGCCAAGTCACTGGATGGATTTAGGAGAGAGTTAGATAGAGCTCTTGGGGCTAGTGGAGTCAAGGGATATGGGGAGAAGGCAGGCACGGGTTATTGATTGGGGACGATCACAATGAATGGCGGCGCTGGCTCAAAGGGCCGAATGGCCTCCTCCTGCACCTATTTTCTATGTTTCTATGAGGGCAGATGTTTAAGGTAAGAGGGGAAAGATTTAATAGGAACCTAAAAGGGACGGTTTTTATGCGGAGGGGGTGGGTATATGGAACAAGCTGCCAGAGGAGGTAGTTACAATGATAGCAGTTA
Organism: Raja brachyura; assembly: GCA_963514005.1. The sequence continues at coordinate 38,698 of CAUPSL010001353.1, read as the reverse complement.
AAAGACATTTGGACATGAACATGGATAGGAATTAATAGTCAAATGTCGGCATAAGGGACTAGGTGGGGCATTTGTCGGCATGGAAGAGTGGGGCCGAATGGCCAGTTTCCATGCTGTTCAAACATGATGCCAAGACCATCTTCACATAATCCATACCCCTCCAATCCCTGAATATTCTTGTTCTTATCTAAAAAGAAAGGCACAGAGTGCTGGAATAACTCAGCTGGTCAGGCAGCATCTATGGAGAACATGGATAGGTGACGTTTCACACAGTGCTGGAGTAACTCAGCGGGTCAGGCAGCATCTGTGGAGAACATGGATAGGTGACGTTTCACAGAGTGCTGGAGTAACTCAGCGGGTCAGGCAGCATCTGTGGAGAACATGGATAGGTGACGTTTTGGGTTGGGACTTCATAGAAACTTACCAAATAGTGAAAGGCTTGGATAGAGTGGATGTGCAGAGGATGCTTCCACTCGTGGGAGAGTCTAGGACCAGAGGGCACAGCCTCAGAAATAAAGGATGTTCCTTTAGGAAGGAGATGAGGAGGAATTTCTTTAGTCAGAAGGTGGTGAATCTGTGGAATTCTTTGCCACAGACGGCTGTGGAGGCCAAGTCCGTGGATATTTTTAAGGAAGAGATAGATAGATTGTTGATTAGTGCGGGTATCAGGGTGATGGGGAGAAGGCAGGAGAATGGGGTTAGGAGGGAGAGATAGATCAGCCATGACAGAATGGCGGAGTAGACTTGATGGGCCGAACAGCCTAATTCTGCTCCCATCACTTATAACCATATAACAATTACAGCACGGAAACAGGCCCTCTCGGCCCTTCCAGTCCCGTGCCGACCATTTATTTTCCCCTAGTCCCATCTACCTGCACTCAGACCATACCCCTCCATTCCCTTCCCGTCCATATACCTATCCACTTTACTTTTAAATGTTTAAAATCGATCCTGCCTCCACCACTTCTGCTGGAAGATCATTCCACACAGCCACCACTCTCTGAGTAAAGAAGTTCCCCCTCATGTTACCCCTAAACTTCTGTCCCTTAATTCTCATGTCATGCCCTCTTGTTTGAATCTTCCCTACTCTCAATGGGAAAAGCTTATACACGTCAACTCTGTCTATCCCTCTCATCATTTTAAAGACCTCAATCAAGTCCCCCCCCTTAACCTTCTGCGCTCCAAAGAATAAAGACCTAACTTGTTCAACTTTTCTCTGTAACTTAGTTGCTGGAACCCAGGCAACATTCCAGTAAATCTCCTCTGTACTTTTTGTTGAGACCCTTCTTCAGACAGATTGCAGTGGTGGGGGGGGGGGGGGGGGGGTGGTTAAGAATGCTGGAAAACGTTACTCCAGCACTCCAGCAGTTTTTCCCGCAGTAAACCAGCACCTGCAGTTCCTCGTTTCTCCGTCCCTGAAACGCCTGGCACATAAGTCGAGGGCCGGGAGGGAATGTGTGCGGGGCAGTTTAATTTCAGCGCCCTTTAGTTTACAATAAACATCCAGCGTTGGAATGAGGAGAATTTCCCTTTTGTGCCGCAAAAAGTGGATGGAATGAGAATTCGTTTCGCCTTTTTATTCGCGTAATTTATTCTGCGACGGGCGGCCCAGGACCTTTTCCTGCCTGTTCCCCGAGCCCTCGTAGTCAGGCCCATCTGATTCATTTCACTCATCGCTGACAGGCACCGCTGTAGATTACCAGCCATTTGCGAGCCTGAATTTAAAAGTCTAAATACTTTTCACATCTGAAGTAAACCTGGGTATTTGTTTTTACTGGATTTATCCCCTGGAACCACTCCATCATTTTGTACTTCTGAGAGCTGGGGGACTTGGGGAAAGAGGTGTGGTGGATTTTAACCCGACCCTGGCGGTTTCCTGATCACTCCCAGCCACTGAGTCATGGAGTGATGCAGCGTGGAAACGGGCCCCTTCGGCCCAACTTGCCCGCACCGGCCAAAGATGTCCCTTCCGCGCTTGTCCCACCCGCCTGCGGTTTGCCCACATCCTTCCAAACCCGTCAATAGGCAATAGACAATAGGCGCAGGAGTGGGCCATTCGGCCCTTCGAGCCAGCACCGCCGTTCAATGTGATCGTGGATGATCATCCACAATCAGTACCCCGTTTCCTGCCTTCCGTTTCTCTTCCTGGAGCGAAGGAAATAGGCGACGTTTCGGGCCGAAGCCCAAAGGGTTCAATGTGATCATGGCTGATCGTCCCCAATCAGTAGGTGGACAAAAGTGCTGGAGAAACTCAGCGGGTGCAGCAGCATCTATGGAGCGAAGGAAATAGGCAACGTTTCGGGCCGAAACCCAAAGGGTTTCGGCCCGAAACGTTACCTATTTCCTATTGCCTATTTCCTACATTTCCTATTCCAAACAGCATTTCCTATTGCCCACTTCCTACGCTCCATATCAGTACCCCGTTCCTGCCTTCTCCCCATATCCCCTGACTCCGCTATCTTTAAGAGCCCTATCTAGCTCTCTCTTGAAAGCATCCAGAGAACCGGCCTCCACCGCCCTCTGAGGCAGAGAATTCCACAGACTCACCACCCTCTGTGAGAAAAAGTGTCTCCTCCTCTCCGTTCTAAATGGCTTACCCCTTATTCTTAAACTGTGGCCCCTGGTTCTGGACTCCCCCAACATCGGGAACATGTTTCCTGCCTGTCCAGTAAAGGTCTCGACCCGAAACGTCGCCTATCTCCTTCGCTCCTTAGATGCTGCTGCACCCGCTGAGTTTCTCCAGCCTTTTGTGTAACCCCCTCCAATTAAAGATAGTCTGAAGGTCTCCAATGAGGTAGATGGGAAGTCAGGAACGCTCTCTAGTTGGCGATAGGGTGGTTCAATTGCCTGAGAACAGCTGGGGGAAAACTGACCCCGAATCCCGAGTTGTGAGTTTCGAGGAGACCGGAGCACCTGGGGAAAACCCATGCGGTCACATACAGACAGCACCCGTGGTCAGGATCGAACTCGGGGTCTCAGGCGCTGTGAGGCAGCGGCTCTACCCGCTGCGCCTCCACATCTACCCGATGTGTCTCGAGTCGGCAACCGGCTGATGAAACACACGAAAGGCAAGCTTATTCCAGGGACAGCTTGGCGTGAGTATTGGGGAGAGGGGTGGAAGGCTGCAACCTTCACGTGCTCCGCCCTGTTTCGACTAATGCAATCAACTCGACGTGCACAAACGGAAGATCAAATAGAACAAGTTGCCCGACAACTTTAGGCCGTGCACGCCACACAAAAGTAGAAGAAGTATTGGGGAGAGAAGGGTCTCACAGTTCACGGTAAGTTGCAGCTTCTCTGCCCAGACTCCTCACTGGCAGCCTCTGGAAATAAGAGCTCCGACTAGTCCATGGTGTGAATACGTAAAATAAACACACCACGCTGCAGAACCTGTAGAAGAACGGGCCAAAATAAACCTGATGTTGAAGGACACGCTGAAAGTGGGAGGGAGGGGACAGGAGAGAGAGAGAGACGCACACACACAGACGGAGAGAGACAGAGGATAGACAGAGAGAAAGAGAGAGGCAGAAAGAGGGAGGCAGAGAGCAGCCAGAGAGAGGCAGAGGCAGACGGAGAGGCAGACAGAGAGAGAGAGAGAGCAAGAGAGAGAGAGAGAGAGAGAGAGAGAGAGACAGGGAACGAGAGACACAGAGAGACAGACAGAGACAGAAAGAGAGAGATAGACATACAGAGAGCGAGAGAGAAAGGCAGAGGGACAGGGAGAGACAGAGACAGAGGGACAGGGGGGGGGAGAGAGAGAGAGAGAAAGAGAGAGAGAGAGAGAGACAGAGACAGAGTGTGTGTGAGAGAGAGAGAGAGAGAGAGAGAGAGAGAGAGAGAGAGAGACAGAGAGACAGAGCGTGAGAGAGATAGAGAGACAGAGACAGAGGGAGAGAGGGAGAGAGAGGGAGAGAGAGAGAGAGAGAGAGAGAGAGAGAGAGAGAGAGAGACAGAGACAGAGCGTGAGAGAGATAGAGAGACAGAGGGAGACAGAGACAGAGGGAGAGAGGGAGAGAGGGAGAGAGAGAGAGAGACAGAGACAGAGACAGAGACAGAGCGTGAGATAGAGAGACAGAGGGAGACAGAGGGAGAGAGGGAGAGAGGGAGAGAGAGAGAGACAGAGTGTGTGTGAGAGAGAGAGAGAGAGAGAGAGAGAGAGAGAGACAGAGCGTGAGAGAGATAGAGAGACAGAGACAGAGGGAGAGAGGGAGAGAGGGAGAGAGGGAGAGAGAGAGACAGAGTGCAAGATCTGTGCTGGCGAGAAGCCTAGCTCAGTGGATATTGCATGGTAGGAATCAGAGACGCTGAACACAACTGCCGTGCGTCTTCTCCAGAACCCTGCCTGCCTAACAAGCTGACAGCGCATGGCAGTGGCCCAGGGAGTGTTGTGGAGCAGGGTGATCTAGGAGTACGGCTACATAGTTCCCTGAACGCGGCGTCATGGTGGGGTAGACTGCTCTGAAAGGTCTGAGGGCCCGGGATTCAGGGAGAAGCAGCAGTGTGTGGAGAATTGGCTGTGGGAAGTGTCAGGCTGTTTACTGGGACTGGAGGCCTGTGACTAGTGAATGCTGTGCCTCAGGGATTGGTGCTGGTTCCCTTGATGCTTGCGGTTTACATCAGCGATTTGGATGAGACAGGGTTAGCAAGTTTGCAGGTGATGCTGAAGCATCACAGATAGTGAAGACAGACAAAAATGCTGGAGAAACTCAGCGGGCGAGGCAGCAACTATGGAGCGAAGGAAATAGGCGACGCTTCTTCAGACTGATGTGGGGGTGGGAAAAAGAAAGGAAGAGGCGGAGACAGTGGGCTGTGGGAGAGCTGGGAAAGGAGGGAGAAAGCAGGGACTACCTGAAATTGGAGAAGTCAATGTTCATACCGCTGGGGTGTCAACTACCCGAGCGAAATATGAGGTGCTGCTCCTCAAATTTGCGGTGGGACTCACAGAGCTGCAGGGAAGGGGGAATCACATGGGGGGGGGGGGGGGTTGGGCAGCGAGAGAGGGGGTTGCTAAACTGTCTTCGGAGAGAGAGAACTTCTTCAAAGCAGACATACCTTGAGAAGATTTCCCAGTGGAGTAGACGAAATGTTTAAGAAAGAAAGAACTGCAGATGCTGGGAAAATCGAAGGTAGACAAAAAATACTGGAGAAACTCGGCGGGTGAGGCAACATCTATGGAGCGAAGGATCTGCAGTTCTTTCTTAAGCAGATAGCCAAGATGATCATCAAAAATGACAGCGGGATCTTGAACAGCTGGGCAAGTGGGCTGAGGCATGTCACCTTTGTCCCTTTACCTCCACTCCCACCTCAACGAGTTCCAGGACCTCCACAACGCAGAGCTTTTCTATCCTCCGGTTCGTGGTTCCCCTGCTCTGGATAAAAGACCGTGCATTCACCCCATGTATTCCCCTCATGATTTTATACGTTCTATATTTTTAATATATTATATGTTCACCCTCCTGCGCCCCAGGGAATAGTCCTAGACTGCCCAACCTTTCCCTATAGCGCAGGCCCTCATGTCGTGGCAACATCCTCGTATATCTCCTCCGTATTCTTTCCAGCTTGACAACACTCTTTACATCACAGGGTTGTGTAAAACTGAATGCTGCCTCTTGTACAGCTGTAGTGTGAAATCCCAACTTCTAATCTGAAGAAGGGTCTCGGCTGGAAACGTCACCCATTCCTTCTCACCAGAGATGCTGCCTGTCCCCACTGAGTTACTCCAGCATTTTGTGTCTATCTTCCCTCCCTTAGGAACCTGTCATACACTGGGTTTAACTTTATCCCATAGAATTTTTGCAGAGGTTATGGCGCAATACTAGATGGAGCCACAGGGTGCCAGCAGACTCCACTACCAGAATTGGAGGAACCACACCTCATATTTCACTTGGGGCAGCTTAGAACCCAGTGGTGTGGATGTTAACTTCTCTAACTTCAAGTAACCCTTGCTTTCCCTCCCCCACCCTAGTTCTCCGACTAGTTTGACTGTCCACCTAATTACATTTTACTGATTGTACACCTTCCCCATAGTTGAATCTTCCTTGAACACTCGCCCTCTTTGACTTCACACCTTAACCTTCCATATCTCTATGTCTCCCTCTCCCCGACTCTGTCTCTGTCTGAAGGAGGGGTTTCGACCCAAAATGTCACCCATTCCTTCTCTCCAGAGATGCTGCCTGTCCCGCTGAGTTACAATAGACAATAGGTGCAGGAGTAGGCCATTCGGCTCTTCGAGCAAGCACCGGCATTCAATGTGATCATGGCTGATCATCCCCAATCAGTACCCCGTTCCTGCCTTCTCCCCATATCCCCTGACTCCGCTATCTTTAAGAGCCCTATCTAGCTCTCTCTTGAAAGTATCCAGAACCGACCTCCACCGGCCTCTGAGGCTGAGAATTCCACAGACTCTCCGTGAGAAAAAGTGTTTCCTCGTCTCCGTTCTAAATGGCTTACTCCTTATTCTTAAACTGTGGCCCCTGGTTCTGGACTCTCCCAACATCGGGAACATGTTTCCTGCCTCTAGCGTGTCCAAGCATTTTGTGGCTACTTTAGATTCCTGATTAGTATCAAGTTATGGGGAGAAGGCAGGAGAGTGGAGTTGAGAGGGAAAGAAAGATCAGCCTTGATTGAATGGCAGAGTAGACCTCATGGTGCAAATGGCCCAATTCTGCTCCAATCACTTATTAGTTCAACTTGGCACAATGTGCATATTCAGCATGTTCCTTTGCTAGGTTCTATGTTCTCATTCCAGCAACGATGCAAGGTAAACATAAACAACCTTTTATTTGATCAGTGTCGCTGAACCGAGTCACAAAGTTTTTTTGGCAAAAACGCAACCTTCAAATCGCGCCGTTTGAATATATAGTTCATCTACGCTTTGTTTTTACACGACAACCATTAAAAAAAATAATTCTATAGGCACAAATTCATAAACCCCATGATTTCCGGCTGACTGAGGAATTTGTGTAGGGAGGAACTGCAGATGCTGGGTTAAACCGTAGACACAAAAAGCTGGAGTAACTCAGCGGGACAGGCAGCATCTCTGGGGAGAAGGAATGGGTGACGTTTGAGTCTGAAGAAGGATCTCAACCCGAAACGTCGCCCGTTCCCTCTCTCCAGAGATGCTGCCTTTTTGTTGTCTACCTTCTGACCAAGGAAGTTGCCCTTCAACCAAATCTGAACGCGGGCTCCACACCTAACATCCCCAAATTACTCCACGGTGATCTGTAAATGCAGAAACCTATTCCACAGCCAAGTACAAAAGAGACGAAGGATTGAGACGGCGACAATGATTTGCTTGGGAGGGAGGTAGCGCTTAAATTAGTGTTAATAATATTCATACCTTTCTCTCTTGAATCAAAGGACACTTAACTTGGCTTCACCTGGAATAGATTCTGCTCTGAGCACATACTTGGCGTTGGAGTTTAGAGATACAGTACGGAAACAGGCCCTTCGGCCCAGCGAGTCCGCACTCACCAGCCATCCCTGTACACTGGCACTATCCTACACACGCGAGGGAACAATTTGCATTTATGCCAAGCCAATTAACCCACAAAACCTGCGTGTGGGTGGAGGCCAAAGATCCCGGAGAAAACCCACGCGGGTCACGGGGAGAACTCCGTACAGACAAGCACCCGTAGCGGGGATGGAACCCGGGATCTCTGGCGCTGTGAGGCAGCGACTCTACCGCTGCGCCACCGTGCCGTCGGAGTGGCGGGAGGTTTGGGAAGAGGGAAGAAGGTGCAGGGGTTGAATAAAGATCAGCGTTCCTGGAAGTACAAGCTGACTAATGATACATCCCGTGGTTGAGAGATGAGATGCCACCTGTGCAGTGCATGTGATGGATGGTCAACAAATCACCTTTACAAGGGGGCACACAGAAGCCTAAACACAAATCACGAGAGTTTCAAGTCAAACGCTATTGCTTTCAGAGCTTCCGTCTGTACAAGCCAAACACAAGCCAGAAACAAGAAGGATCTGGACCCGAAACATCACCCGTTCATTCTCTCCAGAGATGCTGCCTGTCCAGGTGAGTTAGTCCAGTCTACCTTCAGCACTAATGCCTGGATAAGTAGTGACACCAACATGCCCGAGGAGGGGGCTGTTTGTTCTTCAAGTGTGACCGGTTAACGAAGGGGCATGTTTGCCTCCCAACATCCAAACCGGAACACGAGTCCAGTAACCAGTGTCTCCGCGCCTCTCTCACCCCCCATGGCATCTTCCCTGGCCTCTGCATTCAAGGAAAGGACCTAACGAACGGGTCGAGACACCAGTCCACCCGAGAGGGTTGCTCTTCAAATCCAACTGGTTACTCTACTGCTCCAACACGGGTTAATGGATACCAGCGGGTGCCTCTATCTTCACTTCACCTCTATGTTCAAGTGTGTATGGACATTCAGTTAAGTGATAGATCACACCCATCCCCCCCCCCCCCCCCCATCCCAGTCCATGCCAGAAGAGGAGTGAAGGACTGAATGGACTCCTTTCTCCTCCTATCAGGAATGCGGGAGGAAATCCCGGCTGAGCGTAGTGTTGGGAGGTATTTGGGAAGGGTTGTCTTTCTGCAGTCAGCTACAGGGCGCTCTCTTCCATCACAGAGCAGCCTGAACCTGTGCCAGGGAACGGAAAAAAGTTGAGTCAACGCTAGGAACTGCAGATGCTGGTTTAGAAGGGGAAAAAAAGACATAAAGCGCTGGAGTAACTCTGCGGGTGAAGCAGCACCTCTGGAGAACATGGATAGGGACGGGTGACGTGCGGAAAGGAACTGCAGATGCTGCTTCATACCGAAGATAGACCCAAAGTGCTGGAGTAACTCAGCGGGTCAGGCAGGATGGGTGATGGGTCAGGACCCTTTTTCCGACTCAAGAAGGGTATGTGAAGAATGGTTCCAATCCAAAACGTCACCTATCCATGTTCTCCACAGATGCTGCCTGACCCGCTGAGTTACTCCAGCACTCTGTGAAACGTCACCTATCCATGTTCTCCACAGATGCTGCCTGACCCGCTGAGTTACTCCAGCACTCTGTGCCTTTTGTTTCAGCAAAGCCCTTGTGCGGTACTGTGCAGCGGCATTGGCAAACAGCTCAGCACAGGAGCTATCTCCTGGCACCGCCAGGCACCAGACAATCCCGGTCCGTGTGACTACTGGGGCAGCTCTTCCAACAATACACGATTAAAATGCAAACTACCTAAAACCAGGCCCACTGAGTTACTCCAGTACCTTTGTGTTTCACGCAAGACTCCAGCTTCTGCAGTTCCTCGTGTCCACTTGCTTAAAGTTATAACAGGATCGAGGTCTAACTGGGAAAGTGGGCAAAGGGGTGGCCGATGGAGTTCAACTCGGATAAATGTGAAATGATGCATGTTCGGCTTCGATCGTCTACTCCGACTGCGTTACCTGAGCTGGATTTACCTGGATTTAAGCGGAGGCTTGAGTGGAGAGTTAGTAATTCAGCCAGGCCCCCCGATCCCAACATGTACCTCCTCAGAATGCCCTCCGTGAGTGCCTTACACCATCGAGGGTCATCATTCTCATTCTCATCAACTCCCCCACACACAAGGGGGCAATTGTCACAATACAGTAGAGGAAGCCCAATAATCTGCAAACGCACTCGTCTTTGGGGACGCGGGAGGAGACCTGAGCACCCGGAGGAAACCCACGGGGTCGCAGGGAGAACGTGCAAACTCCACACATCGAACCCGCGGGACCAGTGGACCAGCTCCCAGGATTAAGGAGGGATTTCATAACCAGCCAGCGCCCACCAACTCCTTCCACAAGCCACCCCGGCCCGATGGTAGCAGGCGCGAACCTGGACACTGCTCAGAACCGAGCGCAGCCTGCCGAGAGACAGCAGGGAGAATTAAAAAATTACCTTGGCATTTCAGGCAATGAATAGTTAGCGACACCGCGCGGTTTGTTCCAAAGGGGACCAACAACAAGTGGATTAAGCCTCGGTTTCCAGCTTCAAGTGTGCGTTGAATCAGACGAGACCCCATAACTAACGCGCTGGCAAATGACGGCAAAGTCTAATTGGCTTCAAGAAGCTCTGATGGGAAATTCTCTCCAGGGCAATACCGACTCAATCGATAAACATTTACATTCTGCAAGCTCTCGGTGAAAATTATCATGGCTGATCACTATCGGTGATAATGATCAGCCGTGATCACATTGAATGGCGGTGCTGGCTCGAAGGGCCGAACGGCCTACTTCTGCACCTATTGTCTATTGGCCAAGATCCCACCAACACGTGCCTTTGGCAATCACATCAGCTCAAAGCAGCGCACTCGATAATCCAGCCCGCTACAGAAAGAAAGCAAAAGGATTAAAAATAGCCTAACACAGACTATAAAATGGCAATTATGTTCCCTGCAGGAGGAGCCTCATTCTAACCATCCCCCCCAAAGGGTGTCCCTCACAGTCCACAATAAGCTGGGCAACAAAGCACCCCCTCCCCAGTTGCCAGTTCGAGTGGCCGCTCTCTGCCCAACACATCAACCGCAGGGCTCCAGGCCGAACCTGGCCAGGAGGGACAGGTGGTCGGAGGAGCACAGGGCGTTGGGCAAACCGTTGGCCATCCAGACGTCGTGCTCGGAGAGCAGGGGCAGTCGTCCCAGCAGCTTCAACGCCCCGTCCTCGTATCGCCGGCGACCTGGCGGGAAACAAACGGGGTAAACCAGGAGGTCAGAACTCACGGCTGGGCAAGGCGGACATATTGATGCATCTACCGGCTTTACTGAAAGTAAGCATGCAGGTACAGCAGGCAGTGAAGAATGCCAATGAATGGCATGTTGGCCTTCATAGCGAGAGGATTTGAGTTTAGGAGCAAAGAGGTCCTTCTGCAGTTGCACAGGGCCCTGGTGCGAACACACCTGGAGTATTGTGTGCAGTTTTGGTCTCCTAATTTGAGGAACGACATTCTTGCTATTGAGGGAGTGCAGCGTAGGTTCACCAGGTTAATTCCCGGGATGGCGGGACTGACATACGATGAAAGAATGGATCGACTGGGTTTATATTCACTGGAATTTAGAAGGATGAGAGGGGATCTTAACCATATAACAATTACAGCACGGAAACAGGCCATCTCGGCCCTTCAAGTCCGTGCCGAACAACTTTTTTCCCTATTGAGGGAGTGCAGCATAGGTTCACCAGGTTAATTCCCGGGAATTATGGAAACATATAATAATCTTAAAGGATCGGAGAGGCTAGATGAAGGATAAATGTTCCCGATGTTAGAGGAGTCCGGAACCAGGGCTCACAGTTTAAGAATAAGGGGTAGGCCACTTAGTTCTGAGATGAGGAAAAATGTTTTCACACAGAGAGTTGTGAATCTGCGGAATTCTCTGCCAGAAGTCTCCACGACCAATTCACTGGATGTTTTCAAGAGAGAGTTAGATTTAGCTCTTAGGGCTAACGGAATCGAGGGATATGGGGGAAAAAGCAAGAACGGGGTACTGATTTTAGATGATCAGCCATGATCATATTGACAACAACAAACACAGAGATAGAGAAGGTTTACAAGAATGATTCCAGGAATGAGTGGGTTAGCAAATGATGAGCGTTTGACAGCACTGGGTCTCTACTCGCTGGAGTTTAGAAGGTTGATGGGGGAACTTCATTGAAAGTTACAGAATAATGAAAGGCATAGATAGAGTGGACGTGGAGAGGATGTTTTCACTGGTGGGAGAGTCTAGGACCAGAGGTCATAGCATCAGAATTAAAGGGCGCTCTTTTAGAAAGGAGGCGAGGAGGAACATCTTTGGTAAGAGGGTGGTGAATCTGTGGAACTCATTGCCGCAGAGGGCTGTGGAGGCCAAGTCAGTGGATATTTTTAAGGCAGAGATAGACAAATTCTTGATAAGAACGGGTGTCAAGGGTTATGGGGAGAAGGCAGGAAAATGGAATTAGGAGGCAGAGATCAGCCATGATTGAATGGCGGAGTAGACTCGATGGGCCGAATGGCCTAATTCTACTCCCATCACTTGAGAACGTTTTGTTTTTGGACAAAAAAATCTGATTGCTGTAGCTAAGGAAGCAAGCAGAGGAATGTTTTGCACTGCATCTCGGTACCAGTGACAATAATAAATGAATCTATACGTGGTGGACAGCTTGATTGTAATCATGTATGGTCTATCCGCCGACTGGATAGCACGCAACAAAACAAGCTTGTCACTGTGCCTTGGTATGCGGGACAATAATACATCAGCATTAAAGGTGTGCACGGAGATAGATAGATTCTTGTGTAGGAAGGAACTGGAGATGCTGGAGTAGCTCAGCGCGACAGGCAGCATCTCTGGAGAGAAGGAATGGGCGACGTTTCGGACTTCTTCAGACTCCTGATTAGATTAGATTCTTGATTAGTACGGGGTGTCGGGGGTTATGGGGAGAGGGCAGAATGGTGTTGGGAGGGAGAGGTAGACCAGCCATGATTGAATGGCAGAGTAGACTTGATGGGCCGAATGGCCTAACTCTACTTCTACGGCATCAGTTTGAGTAAACACTGACCTCTGCCACTCTTGTCGGGGAGCGGCTGAGCCGAGTAGAAGATGTAATCCACGGTGAGCCCGTAGCCGGAGGAGCAGGTGGTCACCTCCGGCCTCCCGGTGTCAGGCTGGTAGTGACTGTAGACGGAGTTCAGGTAGAGGTTGTGGCGGATGGTGGTGGGAGACCTGGGGGAAACAGACGGAAGGTGAGAGCTGTCCTTCTTGCCTTATGCAGGTGTACAATCTGCCCGGGCCGGCTGCCTGCCCCTCCTCTGGGTTACGCCCGCGCCCGGGTGGGGTTAGAGGGGGACTACGCGCTGTCCACGGGCACCCTGGGGGATTTCCGGGACCGCTGAGCACCACGGGAGGGTGAATGCATCCTGGACAAAGAGTGTAACTTAGTTGTAGCGTAGTTTCATTAGTACATTTGTTTGTCTTGTATTATGGCGGCGGGTTCTCGTTTTGTTTCATTGTATTGTCAATATAATTTTTAAAAATTGCATACATTTTTTGATTATCTTTAAAAAAAAAGATAATAATAATTAAAAAATAAAATAGAGGTGTACAACATCATGAAATGAATGGATCGGTTAGACGCACAAAGTCTCTTGCCCAAAGTAGGGGAATCGAGAACCAGAGGGCATAGGTTTACGGTGAGGGGGGGAGGATAACAATTAATAGGAACCTGAGGGGTAACCTTTTTCTATACATGGGTGGTGGGCGCATGGAACGAGCTGCCAGAGGAGGTAGTTGAGGCAGGCATTATCTAAACATTTAAGAATTAAGATGGACAGGGTAGATTTAAAGGGATATGGGCCAAATGCAGGCACTTGTGTAGATGGGACTTGCTGCGTCGAAGGGTCTATTTCCATGCTGTTTAAGAAGGAACTGCAGATGCTGGAAAATCGAAGGTAGACAAAAGTGCTGGAGAAACTCAGCAGGTGCGGCAGCATCTATGGAGCGAAGGAAATAGGCAACGTTTCGGGCCGGAATCCATCTTCAGACTCCATGCTGTGTGACTCTATGAGAAAGGTCGGTGAAGGGCAGCATCTCGGCAGTGGCCAGCAAACCCAGCTTGGGGTTGGGAGTTGAAACGCCGTTGCCCCGGTCCCGACTGGAACACCAGGACGTACCGTTTACAGAAGAGCTCGTCCTCTGGCTCAGGCACACTGACGTAGCGCTCTGACCCGTCTCCGGGAGGCTCTGAATGGGGGCAAAAAGACACTGAAGAGTCAACAGTCAACCTTTACAAGTCGCATTGAGTACAGTTTAGCGATACAGCACAGAAGCAGGCCCTTCGGCCCACCGAGTCCGTGCCAAACAACAATCCCTGCACACTAACACTATCCTACACACTGGGGACAATTTTCAATTTTACCAAGCCAATTAACCTACAAATCTGCACGTCTTTCGGGTGTGGGAGGAAACTGGAGCACCCGGAGAAAACCCACGCGGTCATCGGGCGAACGTTGCAAACTCCGTACAGACAAGCACCCGTAGTCAGGTTCAAACGCGGGTCTCTGGCGATGGAAGGCAGCAACTCTACCTCAGCGCCACCGTGCTGTCCCAACAAATAACTGTCAAGAACTAGTGGCTTAAGTATAGGTTTATTGTTGTCACGTGTACCGAGGTACAGTGTTTTGCCTTCCAATCAAATCAGATATTATACATAATATACATAAACGATGGCACGGTGGAACAGCGGTAGAGTTGCTGTACCAAAGCGCCAGACACCCAGTCTCCATCATGACTGCGGGCGGATATTTTTACGGCAGCGATAGATGATTTGTACACGCGTCAGGGTTTATAACGAGAAGGCAGGAGAATGTGGTTGAGAGGGAAAGATAGATCAGCCATGATTGAATGGCGGAGTAGACTTGATGGGCCGAATGGTCTAATTCTGCTCCTATCACTTGTGAAGTTATGAACACTTATGTAGAAACATAGAAAATAGGTGCAGGAGTAGGCCATTCAGACCTTCGAGCCAGCACCGCCATGCAATGTGATCATGGCTGATCATCCACAATCAGTACCCCGTTCCTGCTTTCTCCCCATATCCCTTGATTCCATTAGCCCCAAGAGCTAAATCTAACTCTCCCTTGAAAACATTCAATTAATTGGCCTCCACTGCCTTCTGTGGCAGAGAATTCAACAGATTCACAACTGTCTGGGTGAAAACGTTTTACCTTATCTCAGTCCTGAATGGCCAACCCCTTATTCTTAAACTGTGACCCCTGGTTCTGGACTCCCTCAACATCGGGAACATTTTTCCTGTATCTAGCCTGTCCAATCCTTTAACAGGGCTCGAAATTAGCGGTTGCCCGGGTGCCAATGACCACAGAAAGTGCCGCTGGGCAACCTAAACGCCGACTCATTTTGCCCGGCTTGGCACCCAAGTACTGGTTTATACCGGGAGATGCAACAAACTGTAGTAACTCCGCGGGTCAGGCAGCATCTCTGCCGAATAGGAACTGACGTTTCGTGTCGGCGGCAGCCGTATTCCTCTAGTATCTTTGATTGCGGGGCAAAGATACTAGGTGCGGGATGACGAAGGGTCGGAGCGAATGACGGTCCTGAACAGCGGCAACAGTGGCTCCATCTCCTCCTCCCGCACCCCGCCCCGCGAAGGAGACCTCCCTCCCTCCCTCCCTCCTCCTCCGGCCTCGGCGTGCGAGAGGGGTTGCTTTGCGGATTTGCCATCAGCAGTCACTATCGCCCTGATAACGGTCGCTGCTTGCGCTTTCAAAACAACCCCTCTCGCACGATGAGGCCAGGAGGAGGGAGGGAGGGAGGGAGGTCTCCTTCCGCCAACTAAAGCAGCTGCACCTATATAGCTATTGGATCTTTGAGCTGCACAGCTCGGCCCCGCACCTTCCTGTCGACTGGCGGACGAGGGGAGACGGTGGCGAGGAGCTCCCAACCACCTCCCCCTTTGCCAGCGGCACTCTGGCATTGGACAGGGACGGCCAAGGCAGCGGGGCGATGTTGTCCGAGGAGCGCTGACCCTCCTTCCTCCCCACCTCCTCTGCCCTTCCCCCCCCCCCTCTCTCTCTCTCTCTATACGCCCCCTCCACCCCTCTTATCCAGGGACCCCTCCTCTCCATCCCGCACTGATCCCCATTCCCACCTCTATTCAGTCCTCACTGACATCCGCTGTGCTTCCCTCCCCATCTGCCCCCCCCCCCCCAATCTATTCATCACCCTACCCACCTCGCATTGATTCTCCTGCCACCCCCCATCTATCCTACACTGGTCCCCCAATTCATCCTGTACTGACCCCCCTTCCCATCCATCCTGCACTTCTCTCCCCACTCATCCTGTACTGATCCCGTCATTCATCCTGTAGTGTTCCCCCATTCATCCTGCACAGACCCTCCGATCCACACTGTCCTGACCGCCCCACATTCATCCTGTGCTGATCCCCCCCCCCCCCGATCCATCCTGTACTGATCCCCCAATTCAAGAAGAATGGGGGGAACAGTCTGAAGAAGGGTCTCGACCCGAAACGTTGCCTATTTCCTTAGCTTCATCATTGTCTCACCCGCTGAATTTCGCCAGCATTTTTGTCCACCCCCATCCATCGTATACTGATCCCCCCCCATCCATCCATCCCGTACTGATCCCCCCATTCAACACCACTGACATCCCCCGTGCTCTCCCCACACAACTTTACATACTCCAACCAACATGTCCTAATTCACCTGCCTCAATCCATCCATTACGCATTGATTGCCTTCTCAACACCCCCCCCCCGCCATCTATCCACTCAGCACTGATTCACACACGCCCTGACCCTATTGTGCTTCATGGTCTTCAGAGCGAACATTGATTATGTTTGATAACGGAATGTAATCGAATGTGTTTTAATTCCCAATGTTATTATTTGTTTTGACACCTTTAAACATATTACAAAAAGAACATTTGCTGTAGCAATGTTACAAAATTTTGAGATTTAAAAAATCAAGTCTGCAATTTATCCCAACAGATAAAGCATGAAAAGAAGTTTAATTTGACACCTAATTCACTTTCATATCTTCAGTATTAAGAAAGTTATGGCCATTTTCATACTTGGAAATTAGCATCTTGTTCCCCATTGCCTTTCAATTGACTTCTCAAAAGCTGTGATCTAGAACAGTCAAAAGCCCATAACTTTGTTAAAAATTAAGAGAACTCAATGAAATTTTCAGTTATTATAGATTGAAGCATTCTGAAACAAATATGAAACAATCTTACTTGGATGACCTGAAATTAAAGCATATAATTAGTTAGTTATCTAATTGTAGCTAATTACAAAATTCAATGAGTAGATCTAAACATCTATCCATTTCTTAAGAAAAGATAAACTTTTTTAAAATTGCCTAAGTGTTCAAATAACATTCACACAATAATCCACAATATCATTTTTAAATCTCATTATCATGAATTTCTAGGCCAAATGGAAGGAATTTAGTGTTTAATGCCTGTAAATTAATGGCCATTTAAATTAACTAGCGAGTGGGTTTTAGTGGAATGCTGTGGATTGGAACGTTGCGGTTTGCAGTGAAGTCGGGAGGAAAAATACTGTTGGTTCATACATTTTTTTTGGACCCCATTTCGCAACATAAAAATGTGATTAAAGCCTCCCTAAAAACCAACTTTTAATATAAAAATAAACTGTGTACCTTTTTTTCTCCCCTACGCAAAATCCTTCCCGTTGTCGGCGCTCACGGCTTTTGAAGGTGATTTTTAAATTACTCTAGTTAATAAATAATCTAACGTAATTTAAAAATACCTTCATGAATGAAATGTCGGAGCAATTTTTCTTCCGCCACGAAATCGACCGACATGGATCGATTTTCCCAGTCTGCAGAAAAACGGCACTTTAAGCCCGCCCCCCTCTGAAAGGCGCCAAAGTCACGCACACGGGGAGCGGCAGAACTGCAGCGCAGCTCAAGGTAAGTTTTGTAACATACCTATTTGCTGCAGTTATGTCCTTTAGCCATCTCTTGTCAGTTAGTGTAATGTTTAACCTGTCAGATAGGTATAGTCGGTATTAATAGCTATTATCATAAAATGCCTTTAGAAATTTCCTTGCAACCTGTATATTTTGTCATGGATAAATTATGTGCGAAGCCAGAGTGTTTCTGTGCCAATAGCAATAACGACCCATGCTATGGCCGTGTCATGGTAATTTTCTGTCCTTCACAGAAAACATGCATCAATCTTTAGTGTGCATGGTTAAGCATATATGTTACCATGGTCCAGGATTTATTGACACAGGTTGAACATACGCCGAATAATCCAACCACATTTTTGTTTGGAAGTGGAAAGAATTAATAGAAATTGCATTAATTGTAATGTGTAAAAAGAGTTGAAATATTGTATTATAATTTTGCTGCATGTCATTGTGGTATATATCATGTCTTGATTGGTGAATATGTTTAGTTTGTGAATTATTTGAAGCAGAAATAATATGTGAATGTAGACAAAAGTGCTAGAGAAACTCAGCGGATGCAGCAGCATCTGTGGAGCGAAGAAAATAGGCAAAGTTTCGTGCCGAAACCCTTCTTCAGACTGAGGGGTTTCAGCCTGAAACGTTGACTATCTCCTTCGCTCCATAGATGCTGCTGCACCCGCTGAGTTTCTCCAGCACTTTTGTCTACCTTTGATTTTCCAGCATCTGCAGTTCCTTCTTGAACATAATATGTGAATGCTTCATTGGGCATAATTCCGACTGGTAACTACGCACTTCGTCTGAGCACATTATCGCACGCGTCATGCAAACCGTCTTCAATGACCACCTAAACTGTCATTTGGCAACCTAAAAAACTGTCAAGGTTGCCCGGCTGGCAACAGGGAAAAAAAGTTAAGCGAGAGCCCTGTTTAAGAATTTTATATGCTTCTATAAGATCCCCTCTCATCCTTCTAAATTCCAGTTAAAATAAGCCCAGTCAATCCATTCTTTCATCATATGTCAGTCCCGCCAACCTGGGAATTAACGTGGTGAACCTACGCTGCACTCCCTCAATGTCCTTTCTCTAATTAGGAGACCAGAATGGCACACAATACTCCAGGTGCGGTCTCACCAGGGCCCTGGACGACTGCAGAAGGACCTCCTTGCTCCTAAACTCAAATCCTCTCGCAATGAAGGCCGACATGCCATTCGCTTTCTTCACTGCCTGCTGTACCTGCATGCTTACTTTCAGTGACTGACATACAAGGACACCCTGGTCTTGTTGCACCTCCCGTTTACCTAATCTGACACCATTCAGATAATAATCACTTGTGCATCTTATCTATAGCAGCAAGCGCCGGTCCTTGCTCCCATACCTGGTATTGCATCCGTCACGCCCGCAATGAGCTCGAGCTGCTCTGGCCGCTGGAGAGCTGGCGCGGAGTACCGCAACTGGAGGAGAAACTCACGGCCGTATCTCAGTACCCCTGAAGCAAGAGAATAGAACATAGTCAGGCACTGCCAACGCACCACGAAGATAAATGCTGGAGTAACCCAGCAGTTCAGCCAGCATCTCTGGAGTGAAGGAATGGGTGACGTTTCGGGTCGAGACCCTTCCTCAGACTGATGTCAGGGGAGTGGGCAGTACATAGACAAGGAAGTGTCAGGTGTGAACACGGGACAAAAGGGAATGGAGATCAAGGAAAAATGTAGAATAAATTATTGTTAAGTTGGGAGAAGGCAACAGCAAAGCAAACAGAGATAAAACGCAGGCGGAGACAGTAAGACTGGTCGGAGATCAGGAAAGCGGGGTCAAGTTACCTGCTCCTGTAGTGTATTGTTCATTTTAGTTCAGTTTAGTTTAGTTTAGTTTTGAAATACAGAGCAGAAACAGGCCCTTCGGCCCACCGAGTCCGCGCCGACCAGCAATCCCCGCACACGAACATTATCCTACACACACAAGGGATAATTTGCAATTATACCAAGCCAATTAATCTATAAACCTGTACGGGAGGAAACTGGAGCACCCAGAGAAAACCCACGCAGGTCACGGGGAGAAGGTACAAACTCTGTACTGACAAGCACCCGCAGTCAGGGTGGAAGCCGGGTCTCTGGCGCTGTGAGGCAGCGTGGGGATGCCCAAGTGGGTGCGAGGCAGAGCGGCCAATTCACGGCAGGATGGGGAAGGGGAGGGGGGGTCTGGAGCAAACCTGGGGTCTTCTTCTCACAGACGCCCACGTACTGGCAGCTGTCCGTTATCCTGAGCAGGCTCGGCCACAAGGGGCCGTAGAGTTTCCTCGGACACACCTGGTGGGAACTGTCCTCCTGACAGGAAACCTGCCGCAAGATGGAATATCATAAAGTAGCTCGCTGGCACTTCATAAACAAAAACAATCATTTTGGAAGGATTAGGTTGTTAACACAATGGTTAATGTATGATGCGCGTTTGACGGCACTGGGCCTGTAGTCGATGGAGTTTAGAAGAATGAGGGGGAGCCCTCATTGAAACACACAGAATAGTGAAAGGCTTGGATAGAGTGGACGTGGAGAGGATGTTTCCGCTAGTGGGAGAGTCTAGGACTGGAGGTCACAGCCTCAGAATTAAAGGATGTTTTTTTAGGAAGAAGATGAGGGGGAATTTCTTCAGTCAGAGGGTGGCGAATTTGTGGAATTCTTTGCCACAGAAGGCTGTGGAGGCCACAAGTCAGTGGATATATTTAAGGCAGAGATAGATAGATTCTTGATTAGTGCGGGTGTCAGAGGTTATGGGGAGAAGGCAGGAGAATAGGGTTAGGAGGGAGAGATAGATCAGCCATAATTAATTGGCGGAGTAGACTTGAAGGGCCGAATGGCCTAATTCTGCTCCCGTCACATGATCGTATGATTATGCTGATAGGTGGTTCCGTGGACGGAAGCAGAGAGTGATGGTGGTAGGTTGCTTTTCAGGCTGGAGGAACGAGTCTAGCAGCGTGCCTCAAGGTTCGGCATGGAGCCCATTGCTGTTTGTCATCTCGATCAATGATTTGGACGAGAACGCACAAGGCATGATTCGTAGATTTGCAGATGACGCTAAAGTGGGTGGTATTGCAGATAGTGAAGATGCTTGTCAAAAATTAGAGCAGGATGATGATGAACTAACTGGGCAAGTGGGCTGAGGAATGGGAAATGGAGTTAAACGCAGGAAAGGGCTAAATGTTACGTTATGGAAATTCAAAAAAGGGCAGGATCTTCACCGTGAATGACAGGGAGTGTTAGAGAGCAGAGGGATCTAGGAGAGCAGGTACAAAGTTCCCCATCACAGGGAGATAGAGTGGTCAAGAAGGCTTTCGGTATATTGGCCTTTGTCAGTCTAGGTATCGAATATAGAAGGTGGGATATTATAACACAAATGTACAAGATATCAGTGAGGCTGCATTTGGAGCATTGGGTTCAATACGTATATATACTTGTGTGCGTGTGTGTGTACACTATATGTACAATATATATATTATATAAATATCACACATATATAATATGTATACATACACACATGTACACGTGCCTGTGTATATGTATACTTGTAATATATACACATATATATATACATACACATATACACACAATCACATGTACATACTTATGAACACACATATACATATCTATAAGCACACATACACACACATATACGAATCTATAAACACAAACATACATGCACATACATATATAAACACACATGTACACATCTATAAACACATATATATATACACACACATACATATCTATAAACACACATACATATACACACAAACATATACATGTCTATAAACAGACACACACACACTCATATACACATCTATAAACACACATATACATATCTATAAACACACACATACATATCTATAAACACACATACACACACTTACATATCTATACACACATACACACTTACATATCTATAAACACACATATATACATATCTATACACACACATACATACATATCTATATACACACATACATCTACACACACAATATACATGTCTATAAACAGACAGACACACACATACATACAAACATCCGCTGTCTGAGTCTCTGATTCAGACTTGCCTTCCACGTTGGCATGCCGTAGTAATACAGCTCCCCGTTCCGGATGAGTTTGTAGAGTGGAGACTCGGGGACAGAGTTGAGATCCCCACAGAGGATGACGGGGCAGGGCTTGGCGTCACCACCGGCTGCCTGCAGCAACTGCTGGATCTCAGCAAGCAGCACGGCCAGCTGGGTCAGCTTGATGTCGCCGCGCCGTGGGTTGAAGATGAGGTGGGTGTTGGCCACCAGGATGTCAGGCAGCGTGGGGCGGTCCTGGCCGCTGTCCGGTGGGTGCGGCGGCGCGGGCCGGAGCAGAGCCAGGAGGGCCACGTTGTCCCTGTTCAACGTCTCCACGATGGGCCGGAAGTATTCCACCGGGTGCTGGGACACCAGGCTGAAGCGGTCCCGTTTAAAGCACACCGCACACCCGTCCGTCTTAATACCAGTGCGCCGCTTGTAAATGCACTCGTAACCTGCAGGGGAAACAGGCGAGAGTCAAGAGAATCAGAGTCATAGAGTAGGTATGTTACAAAACGTATCTTCAGCGGCGATGCAGTTCTGTCACTGGCTGTGTGCTCGACTGTGCGCCTTTGAGGGGTGGGGGGAGGGGGGCGAGGTTAAAATGCCGTTTCTCCTGCCTGTCCAAGATATATTTTCTCAGGCTGCTAGCTAATGCTGAAGAATTGTTCCGACTGCCGTTCTGTGAATTTCTTTTTTTTATAACCACGGGACAATTTCAGCACTGGAGTAAAATAAAATTCCAGTTCTAACGTTGTCAACGCCAACAACGGGACAGATCTCCCGTATGGGACAAATAAAGGAAAGCCGTTTATTTTACATATAAGCTTGCTTCTTAGGATTATCTTAAACCAAATTTTATGTTGCGAAAAGGTGATTTACGCCCCATATGAACCGGCAGTGTTTTTCCTGCCGATATGGGGTCTAAATTCACCGCAAACCGCAACATTCCAATCGATCGCGTTCCACAAAATCCCACTCACAAGATGATTTAAATGGCCATTAATTTACGGGAATTAAACACTAAATTCCTTCCATTTGGTCTATAAATTCATGACAATGAGATTTAAAAATCATGTTATATTGTGAATTCTTGTGTGAATGTTATTTGGACACTAAGGCTATTTAAAAATGTTAATCTTTTAAGAAACGGATAGATGTTTTAGATCTAGTAATTGAATTTTGTAATTAGCTACAATTAGGTAACTAACTAATTATATGCTTTAATTTCAGGTCATCCAAGTAAGATTGTTTCATATTTGTTTCAGAATGCGTCAATCTATAATAACTGAACATTTATTTCAATTTTCTTAATTTTTAAGAAAGTTATGGGCTTTTGACTGTCCTAGATCACAGCTTTTGTGTTAAGTCAATGGAAAAGCAATAGGGAACAAGATGCTAATTTCCGAGTATGAAAATGGCCATAACTGTTTTAATACTGAAGATATGAAAGTGAATTATTTGTCAAATTAAACTTCTTTTTATGCTTTATCTGATGGGATAAATTGCAGACTTGATTTTTAAAAGAGTGTGGGAACAGGCCCTTCGGCACAACTTACACGTCCCACCTGCCCGCGCTTGGCCCATATCCCTCCAAATGTGTCCTAAACCATGTACCTGTCTAACTGCTTCTTAACCGTTGGGATAGTCCCAGCCTCAACTACCTCATCCGGCAGCTTATTGCATACACCCACCACCCTTTGTGTGAAAAGTTACCTCTCAGATTTCTATTACATTTTTCTCCTTCACCTTGAACCTTCATCTCGAACCTATGTCCTCTGGTCCTCGATTCCCCAACTCTGTGCATCTACCTGATCTATTTCTCCCATGATTTTCTTCACCTCTATGAGATCACCCCTCATCCTCCTGCGCTCCATGGAATAGAGACATAGAAACATAGAAAATAGGTGCAGGAGTAGGCCATTCGGCCCTTCGAGCCTGCACCACCATTCAATATGATCATGGCTGATCATCCAACTCAGTATCCCGTACCTGCCTTCTCTCCATAACCCCTGATCCCTTTAGCCACAAGGGCCACATCTAACTTCCTCTTAAATATAGCCAATGAACTGGCCTCAACTACATTCTGTGGCAGAGAATTCCACAGATTCACCACTCTCTGTGTGAAAAATGATTTTCTCATCTCGGTTCTAAAAGACGTCCCCCTTATCCTTAAACTGTGACCCCTTGTTCTGGACTCCCCCAACATTGGGAACAATCTTCCCGCTTCTAACCTGTCCAACCCCTTAAGAATTTTGTAAGTCTCTATAAGATCCCCCCTCAATCTTCTAAATTCCAGCGAGTACAAGCCGAGTCTATCCAGTCTTTCTTCATATGGAAGTCCTGCCATCCCAGGAATCAGTCTAGTGAACCTTCTCTGTACTCCCTCTATGGCAGGAATGTCTTTCCTCAGATTAGGAGACCATAACTGTACGCAATACTCCAGGTGTGGCCTCACCAAGACCCTGTACAACTGCAGTAGAACCTCCCTGCTCCTATACTCAGATCCTTTTGCTATGGAACGCTAGACACAGCCTACTCAAGCTCTCCCAATAGCTCACATCCTCTAGTCCGGGCAACATCCTCGTAAATCTTTTCCGAACCCTTTCAAGCTTGACAATATCATTCCTAGTTTAGTTTGTATAACAATCAGGAAGTCATGATGCAGTTTTATATGACTTTGGCTAGGTTGCATTTGGAGTATTGTGTTCTGTTCTGGTCGCCCCATTACAGGAAGGATGCGGAGGCTTTGGAGAGGGTGCAGAGGAGGGTTACCAAGAATGATGGCTGGATTACAATGTATTAGCAGTGGGCTTTCCCCGGAATTTCCTTCCACGTTCCAAAGACGTGCAGGTTTGTAGGCAAATTGGCTTGGAAAATTTGTAAATTGTCCCGAGTGTGTGGGATAGATTTAATGTATGGGGATGCCTGGGTGGTGCGGACTCGGTGGGCCAAAGGGCTTGTTTCCGCGCTGTATCTCTAAACTACAGTAGAGGTATAGATTTGGGGTGAGAGGAATAAGGTTGAAAGGGAATGTGCATGGAAAGTTTTTGTTAAAGCAGGGAGAGGTGGGTGCCTGAAACATTGCAAGGGGTGATGGTGGAGGTAGATACCATCATGGCATTTCAGAGGCTTTTCAAGAGGCACATAGATATACAGGGAATGGAGGGATATAGACCACGTGCAGATAGAGGGGATTTGTTTATCTTGGCATCATGTCCAGCACAGACGTTGTGGGCCGAAGGGCCTTTGCTATTCCTGCTCCTGCTCGAAGGTAGGCACAAAATGCTGGAGTAACTCAGCGGGACAGGCAGCATCTCTGGAGAGAAGGAATGGGTGACGTTTCGGGTCGAGACCTTTCTTCAGACTAATGTCAGGGGAGTGGGTGGTACAGAGATAAAATGTAGTCCTGTGCTCTGTGTTCTAAAGAGGGGCTGAGGAATTATTTGGGTGCCCTGGCCGATATACATCTTTCATTCAGCATTACCAAGAAAGATGATTTGCTTGTTTTGCCTTATGTCAGGGCTTGCTGCTGGCAAATTGGCTGCTGCATTCCCTGCAAGTAACTTCACCTCAAAATGTTCCACTGCTGCTGAATGCATGGGATTAGTTCGTTGGCACCTTGGTCGACAAGGATGTTCTGCCGAAGGGCCTGTTTTTGTGCTTTATAATTCTAAAACTGACTAAGCTTATTTGTTAGAATAACAAGCTTAAAGTAGGTTGAAAAACAAAGGCTAAACTAAACAAACTTCTAGTTATAAGTAGGCAAAAAATGCTGGAGGAACTCAGCGGGTGAGGCAGCATCTTTGGATAGAAGGAATTGGTGACATTTTGGGTCGAGACCCTTCTTCAGATGTTTGCTATCCAATGAACACGGTTATGAATGGAGAAGGGTCTCGACCCAAAACGTCGCCTATTCCTTCTCTCCATAGATGCTGCCTCACCCGCTGAGTTCTCCAGCATTTTGTGTCTACCTTCGGTTGTTCAAGCATCTGCAGTTCTTTCTTAAAAACATCTAGTCATGTTTAGGAAGCAACTGCAGATGCTGGTTTACACTGGAGATAGACACAAACTGCTAGTGTAACTCAGGGGGTCAGGCAGCATCCCTGGATAGAAGAAATTGGTGACGTTTAGGGTCACATCCCGTTTCAGTTTGATACCCTTCTTCAGATGTTTGCTATCCAATGAACCCGGTTAGGAATCAAACATGCGTGGATAGCTGGGCGTACCCATCATCCATTGGCACATTGTTTAAAGATTTCACACTAAAATAAAATCAATACGCTCTTGGGAAAGTCGGAACATAGAACAGCACAGGAACAGGTCCTTCAACCCACGCTGTTTGTGCCAAAGACGATGCTCTGCCTGCACGTGATCCATGGCCATGTTGCCTATCCAAAAGTCCCAAACGCCACTATCATATCTGCCTCCATCACCACCCCAGGCAGCGCGTTCCAGGCACCCATCACCCTCAGTGTTAAAAAAAAACTGCCACAAACTTCTCTTTTAGAAGAGAGCGGTTGTGGAGAGGATGTCCCCACTAGCGGGAGAGTCTAGGATCAAAGTGCACGGCCTTGGAATAAAAGGACGTACCTTTGGAAAGGAGATGAGGAGGAATTTCTATAGCCAGAGGGTAGCGAAACTGTGGAATTAATTGCCATAGATAGCTGTGGAGGCCAAGTCTTTAAGGCCCTGTCTCACGGTGCGAGTTGACCCACGAGTGACTCAGAGTGACAGACTCGTGGTTGTGTACGATATTCCAAGTTGATGTTCAAGTGTTTGAGGCGAGTTCCAACGGGTATGGTGAGTTTGCCGTTTACTTGTACTTTCTGCGATGTTCCGAGTTTGTCTCCAGAGTTACCAAGATCCCCTCCCGTTTGCTCTTGGGTTACCAAGTTCCTCTTCCGCTCAGGGCGTGTGTTGTTGCCGCAGTCCGGGATTCGTATTTAAAGCACTCGGTTATCTTCAGCAGTTCAGGCGAGGACAGGTTTGGGGGGGGGGGGGGGGGGAGGAACGAGGGATGGTGGAATTGGGAGAAGGCAAGGACTATGGGTGGGGAGGAGTGAGAGGGGGGCTGGGAACGGCGTTGGCAGTTGAGGAGAAGGAATGAGAGGAAGGGGTAGAGGAGTGGGCCTGGACTCGGCTGGAGGTCAGAAGAGGTGAAGAGCAAACTGGTCGAGATGAAAGAGCAGGTTGAGGGAATGATCATTTTGTTCATACAATTGAGGAAGTTATGACTTAATCTGAAGCACAAACCGAGTGCTTTGGAAAATTGTTTCAATTCCGTCGGCACCAACCACGGAAAAAGAGTTTGAAGCTGTTTAAGTTGCAGGTTGATTTTGCAGTAAGCATGGGTCAATATCGACCTTCGCTTCACGAGCAACTTTTCCCTTTGGAGGCCAAGGAGATTGCAGATGCTGGAGTCTGGGACAAAAGCAAACTGCAGGAAGAAGCCAACAGCCAGGCAGCATCTGTGAAACAGGTAGTCCACCTTTCGGGTCCCAGCCCGGAACATCCGTATACATTTTATGATTTCCCTCCAAAGATGTAGTCTCCCGTGGTTTGTTTGCACAACTCTCTCCCCTTTCTCTTCCAACATGGGGGGGGGGGGGGGGGGGAACGACGACAAAGAGATAGTTTAAACGGACCTTATCCCCACTTCATGCTTCTGTTGCGCATAATTCAGCAGTAAAACCTCTCTTCCCCTTACCCAGCGACGCCCGATTCCTCGCACCCCCACAAGTTCACATCGACGAGGGAAGAATGAGCGGTGAGTCTGAAGAAGGGTCCCGACCCGAAACATCACCCATTCCTTCTCTCCAGAGACGATGCCTGTCCCGCTGAGTTACTCCAGCATGTTTGTGTCTATCGTCGGTGTAAACCAGCGTCTGCAGTTCCTTCCTACACACGGACAGTGAAGTGCCTCGGCCAAATTGCACGTGTCTTCGGTCAAATCATACACACCAATAAGTACTGGGATTATTTTAATTTGGGCTCAGTGTGGTGTCCGTAGCCTGGGCACACTGCTGGAAAAAATATCGATAAATATGTGTGGAACTTTCACAAATAAAGGGTTAGATAGGTCTGGAGTGTGGTGTTAACCACGGGACTGGGCCCTGCTGAGATAGACACAAAATGCTGGAGTAACTCGGCGGGACAGGCCACATATCTGGAGAACAGGAATGGGAGACATTTCGGGTAAGTCTGAAGAAGGGTCTCGACTCCATTCCTTCTCTCCAGAGATGCTGCCTGGTCCGCTGAGTTACTCCAGCATTTTGCGTCTATTAAAGAGTTCCCACGGTAGACGCACGAATCACTAAAGTTAACGCACGGGCCACTACGATATTACAATGAGTTTAAATGTTTCAATTTTAAACTTGGACAGTAAATTTGACTCGTGGAAAATATCAAACATGTTTGATTTTTTTGACGAGTTGACAAGTTTCACGGGTACCTGACGTTAGCGCCACGAGTCGCTAAGTTGCTCACGCGAGTTCGGACGTCCCCGCTACGTTGGTTGTACGGGATTACCGCGAGTGAAATCTCGGGGTACATCGTGGGTCAACTCGCACCGTGAGACAGGGGTTTTAGGTATTTTTAAAACGGAGATTGATAGATTCTTGATTAATCAGGGCATCAAAGGTTACAGGGTGAAGGCAGGAGAATGGGGTTGAGAGGGAAAGGTAGATCAGCCATGATTAAATGGCGGAGTAGACTTGATGGGCCGAATGGCCTAATTCTGCTCCTATCACATGAACTTAATTTTTGCCCCTCTCATCTGAAAGCTATACCCTCTAGTATATAACATTTTCACAATGAAGAAAAGATTATTTCTGTCTATCCTGTATGGAACTCATCATTTTCAATACTTCTATCAGGTCTCTCCTCAGCCTCCGATGTTCCAGTGAAAACAACCTAAGTCTGTCCAACCACTCCTCATACTCAATACCCTGTAATCCAGGCAGCATTCTGGTATCACGATTCCTGATCATTGATGCTGGCTTTGACATGTCCTTTGGCATCTGTTTTTCATTTGTCCTATGTACATTTTCATATCTCTCATTGCCCCCCCCCCCCCACTCCCCGACTCTCAGTCTGATGAAGGACCCTGATCCGCAACGTCACCCATTCCTTCTCTCCAGAGATGCTGCCTGTCCCGCTGAGTTACTCCAGCATTTTGTGTCTATCTTCAGCATTCTGGTAAACATCGTCTACACCCTCCCCAAAGCCACAGATTCGATCCTGACTACTGTACAGAGTTTGCACGTTCTCCCCTGACCCGCGTGGGTTTTCTCCAGCTGCTCCGGCTTCCTCCCACACTCCAACAGATTAATTGGCTTCCTAGTGTGTAGGATGGAACTAGTGTACGGGTCGATCGCTGGTCGGCATGGACTCTGCGGGCCGAAGGGCCTGTTTCCACACTGTATCTGTGAAACTAAAACTAACATGGTTGGACTGGAGAGACTGATTTACAGCCCGAACGCACATACTTTGATTAGGGAGAGGTTGATTTTTTTCTGGAGTGGAGGAGTTTGAGCAGGGACTGGGAGAAGTAAACAAAATCATGTGCGGGAATAGAGAAGGTAGATACTCAGAACTCTTTTTTCATAAACGAGGCAAATAATGGATCACTTGCAGTTTAATTTGGCATTAGGTTTGAACACAGACTTGGGCCAAATGACCTGTGCCTGCGTCGTACTGTTCCCCTCTATACGAACAGGATTACTGTAAATAGGCAAAACTGTCGGCATGGGCATGATGGGCCGAAGGGCCCGTTTCATTGCTGTGAACCTCTGACTTCAGGAGGTGAAGAATACAAAAGAGAACATTAAATCGCAGTGCATCTCGGGTCACTCACCCCTCAGCTGGAGAGCTGGTTGAAACTGCTGATGGTAATGGTTTTCCTGAACCTCCTGCAGGCACATAATCTGAGAGGGGAATACAAGATATCAGGTTGTCACAGGGGTCACAGGCCAAGCACCAAGTATCATTTATGTCTTCATAGACACGGGCACCGTGCCGAGGCAAGAAACATTTTAGTACTACACCCATTCACATTTTAGTACTACACCTATTTACATTTTAGTACACCCTTTCACATTTTAATATCACTCCCATTCACAATTTAGTACTACACCCTTTCACATTTTAATATCACTCCCATTCACAATTTAGTACTACACCCTTTCACATTTTAATACTACTCCCATTCACAATTTAGTACTACACCCATTCACATTTTATTACTACTCCCATTCACAATTTAGTACTACACCCATTCACATTTTAGTACTACACCTATTTACATTTTAGTAGTACACCCTTTCACATTTTATTACTACTCCCATTCACAATTTAGTACTACACCCATTCACATTTTAGTACTACACCTATTTACATTTTAGTAGTACACCCTTTCACATTTTATTACTACTCCCATTCACAATTTAGTAGTACACCCTTTCACATTTTATTACTACTCCCATTCACAATTTAGTTCTACACCCTTTCATGTTTTAATACTACACCCATTCACAATTTAGTACTACGCCCTTTCACATTTTAATGCGATACCTATTCACAATTTAGTACTGCACCCATTCACATTTGAATACTACACCCATTCATAATTTAGTACTACACCCATACATAATTTAGTACTACACGATTTCAAGTTTGAATGCACCCTTTTACACTGTCGTACTACACCCATTCACATTGTAGCACTTCACCCATTCACAATTTAATACATCTATTCACATTTTAGTACTATACCCATTCACAATTTAGTACTACGCCCATTCACATTTTAGTACTACACTTATTCACATTTTAGTACCACATCCATTATTATTTTAGTACCACACTCCGTGCCATTTAACAAACTTTTGGCTGGGCACATGAATATGCAGGGTATGAGGGATATGGATGTGTAGGAAGGAACTGCAGATGCTGGCTCGCATCGATGATAGACACAAAATGCTGGAGTAACTCAGCGGGCCAGGCAGCAATTCTGGAGAGAAGGAATAGGTGACGTTTAAGGTCGGGATGTGCAGGCAGATAAGAGGTGGTGTTAGCATTATATTCAGCAGAGACATTGTGGGCCGAAGGGCCTGTCCTTGTGCTGTCCTGTTCTATGACAGAACCCTAGACTGTAGAAGGAGCGTTCAGAAGCCGAATAACAGAGGGGAAGAATCTGTTCCTGAGTCCGGTGGTGAGTTCTTTCAAGCTTCTGCATCTTCTGTCCAGTGGGTGCAGTCAGTATATATTTAGAAAATGAAATTGCATCAGGCCGGACTGTAAGATAAATGTCAAGCACCTTCTGCCTCAGCTGTGTTAAAGCAGCTGCTAGTTCAACCTCATGAAAGCCCCTTCAGTTCACCACCCAGCCTCCCTTGTGGCCTGTCTAAAATAGGTATCCAATTCAGTGCGATATGTTTAGTTTAGACACAGCATTGAAACAGGCCCTTCGACCCACCGTGTCCATGCTGGCTATCGGTCACCTGTTCACACCTAGTTTTATGCTATCCCACTTTCTCATCCATTCTCTGCAGGAGGCGCAATTTACAGAGGGCTAATTGTACTAATTAAACCCACAGGTCTTAGGGATGTGGGAGGAAGCCAGAGCACCCAGAGGAAACACACAGGGTCACAGGGCTAGGATTTTATTCTTGGAGCGCAGGAGGTTGAGGGGTGCTCTTATAGAGATGTATAAAATCATGAGAGGAATAGATCGGGTAGACGGTAGGGGAATCGAGAACCAGAGGTCATAGGTTTAAGATTAGGGAGGAAAGATTTAATAAAAGTCTGAGGGGTAACTTTGTCACTCAGCGGGTGGTGGGTGTATGGAACGAGCTGCCAGAGGAGGTAGTTGAGGCAGGAACTAAGAAACATGGATAGGAAAGGTTTAGAGGGATATGAACCAAAAGCAGGTAGGTGGGACTAATGCAGCTGGGACATGTTGATTGGTGTGGGCAAGTTGGGCAGAAGGGGCTGCTTCCACATTGTAAGATTCTATGATGACAACCTTACTAATCACGAATCAGTCCATCTCCCCCTTATCAACATCTAATAACTTGCCCTCCATCGACGGCTGTGGCAATTAATTCCGCAGATTCACCGTATCTGGCTAAAGAAATTCCTCCTCATCTCCTTTCTAAAGGTACGTCCTTTAATTCTGAGGCTATGGCCTCTGGTCCTAGAGTCTCCTACTAGTGGAAACATCCTCTCCACATCCACTCTATCCAGACCTTTCACTATTTGGTAAGTTTCAAAGAGGTTTCCCTTCATTCTTCTAAACAGGCCCAGTACTCTGTGTCTCACAGTTTCAGTGATGCAGCCATCTGTGAAGGAAATGGACAAATGACGTTGGAACCCTTCTTCAGACCTCCACAACATATCCCCTCCCATTGGTAGACACAAAAATGCTGGAGTAACCCAGTGGGACAGGCAGCATCTCTGGAGAGAAGGAACGGGTGGCATTACGGGTCGAGACTCTTCATCAGTCTGAAGAAGGGTCTCGACCTGAAACGTCGCCCATTCCTTCTCTCCAGAGATGCTGCCTGTCCCGCCGAGTTACTCCAGCGTTTTGTGTTTAAACCAGCATCTGCAGTTCTTTCCTGCACACATTATCTCCCCCCATTGTCCTGTCCCACCACCCCCCCACTTTTTCTGCAACTTAAAACCAACCTGCTTTCTTTCCTTCAGCAAAACACAAATTGCTGGAGTAACTTGAGGAGAGTTTGGCATATTTAACGCCTTACAGAGTGGGAACAGGCCCTTTGGCCGAACCTGCCAACACCAATTTCGACATAAAATTTGAAATAGAATCATTGCTTTTAACAAAATAAACCAAAGTCAGCACCGGCGACAAACTATGTCACCCGGCGACAACCTACGTTACCCTGGCGACAACTACGACAGCACCTACGTCAGGGGAAGTCAAGCTACGCTCATTGGCGTCAAACCCACTGTCACCGACTGTTTTTGAACATTTTTCAACATGTTGAAAATCCAGCGGCGACCAGATAGATGCTACGACTCTTTGGGCGAGTGAGGAGACTACTGACGACAGTTGACACCCCTGCGATCATGTGACGATAGCCTAATCGCCTGTAGTCACCTAAACAATCGCCTAAGTGGGACAGGCCCTTAAGGCAGCAACTCTACCGCTGTGCCACCGCCACCGCGACCGCCCGAGTGTGTGTATCACCAATAACAATTTGTTGAGCATCGTAAGTGGTTGGTATTTCTCACAGTACTCACGTCTGGATCCCAGGTATCAAACTCCTGCATGATATTCTGGAATCGGAATTCCCATTTCAGGAGCTCGGGCTGGCAATGAGAGTACAGGTCGCAGTTGGTCTCCAGGAGGTCCTGCGACAGGATGTTGTACGACATGACGGTGAATTCGAACGGGCTGCCTTCACCGGTGCCTTCCCCCTGCCCCTGTGTTGTGTTCTCCCACGTCCGGGCGAGCTGGCCTGGGAGGAAAGCAAACCGCACGTCACCCATCCCGACCCTCACCAAGCTCAGCAGCAGAATGTGGGGGGAAAGGGGACCTCATTGAAGCGTCCAGAATAGGGAAAAGCTTGGATAGATTGGATGTTTCCACTGAAGGGGTGCTCCGGTTTCCTCCCACACCCCAAAGACGTGCAGGTTTGTAGGTTAATCAGCCCTCTGTAAATCACCCGTGTGTAGGATGCTGGGATTACATATGGCTTAAGATTCCAGCATCCCTTGTGTCTATGTCCAGCACTATATCCATAACGCAATGTCCAGCTATGATCCCAGGAATGAGTAGAGAGGATGTTTCCACTAGTGGGAGAGTCTCGGACTAGACGTCATAGGCTCAGAATTAAAGGACGTTCTTTTAGGAGGGAGGTGAGGAGGAATTTCTTTAGTCAGAGGGTGGTGAATCTGTGAAATTCAATGCCACAGGGCTGTGGAGGCCAAGTCAGTGGGTATGTTTAAGGCAGAGACAGATAGATTCTTGATTCGTACGGGTATCAGAGAAGAGGAGGTGGCAGGAGAATGGGGTTAGGAGGGAGAGGTAGATCCGCCATGATTGAATGGCGGAAGAAGCTTGAAGGGCCGAATGGCTAAATTCTACTCCTTATGGAAGGATAAAAACAAAGGCCTAGCGTGGGATTTGTCTAAGTGGATGATCGATGCAGACTTGCAGGACCAAAGGGCGCGCTGGTCTTGAGTGCTGAGATTTACGAGGAATGAATGGTTGGCCAGGCTGGTACTTTATTCCTTGTAGCGCAGAAGGCTGAAGGGTTATCTTACACAAAGTGTGTAAATTAGTGCAGGGAATAAATAGGGTGAATGGACAATCCCCTCCCCCCCCCTCCCCCTCCTCCTCCTACGTTGGGGAAATCAATAACAAGAGGACATGTGGTAATGGTGAGAGGGAGGAAAAGTTTAAATACGAACATGAGGAGCAGCCTTTTCCATGCAGAGTGGTGAGCCAGAGGAGGCAGTTTAGTCAGCCCCGACCCGGGGTAGATCGTTGAAATCCCCCCCCCCCCCCCCCGATGCAGGAGCTTGATGGCCCCGACGAGGAGCCCGAATACCGCCGGCTACGGGACTAAGATCGTTAGAGGCTCCCGACCACTGGAGGTCAAAGAAGGGGAGACATTGAACTTTTTTTTCGCCTTCCATCACAATGAGGAATGTGGAGGCGTCACTGTGGTGGATGTTTATGGAAAAATGTACTTTGTGCTTTTTATTAGTATGCCTGTATGGCAAATCAAATTCCTCTTATGTTGCAAAGCATACTTGGCTAATAAAGTATGATTCTGATTCAATAGCAACATTTAGAGGACATTCAGACGGGTATATGGGAACAATAGGACAAGAGGGATATGGATCAAGCGTGGGCAAATGAGACTGTCATTGGAGCATCATGGTTGGCATGAAATAGTTGGGAAAAGTGTCCTGTTTCTGTGCTCTGTGGTTCTATGACTGTAATAACTTAGCAACCAGGTTTCAAACATTTCATTATTTTCACGGGGGGTATGAGGAAATGCTCAGGTCCTTTTATGCGACATGTTAGCGTGGTGTCATTTGAATTACATTTGCATTATTGCTTTTGTTGAAAACTAGTACGTATGCCACAGGTAGACAGAAAATGCTGGAGAAACTCAGCGGGTCAGGCAGCATCTATGGAGAGAAGGAATAGGCGACGTTTCTAGTCGAAGCCCTTCTTCAGACATACGCCACAATTAACTTTTTTTTAAACTTTTAGTTTTTTTAGAGGTCCAGCGCGGTAACATGACCTTCGGCCTACCGAATCCGCTTTGACCAGCGATCAACCCGCACACTAACACGATCCTACACACGCTACAATCTTTTCCGAACCCAATCAACCTCCAAACCTGCACGTCTTTGGAGAGTGGGAGGAAACCCACGCAGGTCACAGGGTACAAACACCCTACAGACACACACCCGTAGTCTGGATCGAATGCTGCTCACTGGCGCTGTAAAGGAGTAACTCTACCGCTGCGCCACCGTGCCGCCCTTCTTGGATGACAACCTAAGTCTTAGTCCAAGTTGAATATGGGTTCAGCCAGCACCAGAAAGTCCACTCATAAAAAGGAACTGTAGATACAGGTTTATACCAAAGACACAAAATACGGGAGTAACTCACCGGGTCAGGCAGTTTCTCTGGAGAAACCGGATAGGTGACTTTTCAGGGTCCCGTCCCGACCCGAAACGTCACCCATCCATTTTCTACGGAGATGCTGCCTGACCCGCTGAGTAACTGCAGCATTTTGTGTCTATCCAGAATATCCAGAGGTTAGGGAAGCATGTGTTTCATTCCAGGGTGTCTCCACATGATATCTACATCTATCACTTGTTAAGGATAACGAGGTGATAATGAAGCACGCAAATCATAGAAATCTCAGAGCCTGATAATTCTGCACCTGAATATCTAGACATATATTGTCAGGAGAGAAGAAATGGGTGACGTTTTGGGCCGAGACTAGTTACTCTAGCATTTTGTGCAAACCAGCATCTGCAGTTTGAGTCTGATAGAAACATAGAAACATAGAAAATAGGTGCAGGAGTAGGCCATTCGGCCCTTCGAGCCTGCACCGCCATTCAATGTGATCATAGCTGATCATCCAACTCAGTATCCCGTACCTGCCTTCTCTCCATACCCCCTGATCCCTTTAGCCACAAGTGCCACATCTAACACCCTCTTAAATATAGCCAATGAACTGGCCTCAACTACCTTCTGTGGCAGAGAATTCCAGAGACTCACGACTCTCTGTGTAAAGAATGTTTTCCTCATTTCGGTCCTAAAGGAATTCCCCCTTATCCTTAGACTGTGACCCCTTGTTCTGGACTCCCCCAACATCGGGAACAATCTTCCAGCATCTAGCTTGTCCAACCCCTTAAGAACCCCTTAAGAATTTTGTAAGTGATGAAGGGTCTTGACCCGAAACGCCACCCATTCCTTCTCTCCAGAGATGCTGCCTGTCCCGCTGAGTTACTCCAGCTTTTTGTGTCTGTCTGCAGTTCCTTCCTACACATGGATGGTTAGGTACAGTGGTGGAATTGGTAAATAACGGCAGATTAAAATTATGATGACCTATGAGCCCGGAGGTTGAAAGACATTTCAGGTGCGACTGATTAGAAAGGTCTCCAAACCTGACATGAAACCATTCATTAATAATAACCACAGGGGCTGTTGGTTCAACCCATGGCTCCAATATATCAACAATGGGTAAAGGATATTTATCTGTCACATTAACTTCAGCAAACTGAACCAAACTAGCACTTTCAAGCTGTAATAATATGGAACTGCACAAGCTGGTTTATACTAGTGCTGGAGTAACTCAGCGGGTCAGGCATCATCCTTGGAGAACATGGTCTGAAGGGTCTCGACCCAAAATGTCACCTATCCACGTTCTCCACAGATGCTGCCTGACCCGCTGAGTTACTCCAGCACTCTGTGAAACGTCACCTATCCATGTTCTCCACAGATGCTGCCTGACCCGCTGAGTTACTCCAGCACTCTGTGAAACGTCACCTATCCATGTTCTCCACAGATGCTGCCTGACCCGCTGAGTTACTCCAGCACTCTGTGAAACGTCACCTATCCATGTTCTCCACAGATGCTGCCTGACCCGCTGAGTTACTCCAGCACTCTGTGAAATGTCACCTATCCATGTTCTCCACAGATGCTGCCTGAGCCGCTGAATTACTCCAGCGTTACTGTGTGTCTATTGCAAACGGGTGATGTTCACACCTGAGTTTGTGGTGATGTCGCCCGCATTCTGGAACTGCCAGAGCACATTGGGTGGTGCCTCGTTCATCCCCAAGGCCGCGGGCACGTGCCACATGCTGCCGCCCACTGGCTGGGGCATGCCATGCGGAGACACGAACTGCCAATCGATGGCGCCGGCGTTCTGGTGATCCTGCTGGTGAGGTGAAGGCCGCCAAGGGCTTGGTGCCTCCTGGGCGGCAGCCGGCAACCACATCGGTGGCGCCCCTTCCTTGGCGCCCTGGGTAGAGGGTGTCCAGGGCGGAGCAGAGAGGTGCCACGCCGACACACTCCGCTCCTCGACGTCGCCCCAGGCCGGCTGTTGGCCCCCGGACTGCTGCCACGTCATGGCCAGCTCTTCCACCTCCCGGGGAGGAATCTCAGCGTCAACGTTCGCTCCCCTCTCCTCTACCGAATCCCCTCCCGGCCCTCCGTGCAGCCACTCCTGGAGAAGGGCGGTTTGGTCTTTGCCAAGCGGTACCCACGCAACAGGTCTGGCATCGGTCTCCACACGCAAACTCTCCGAACATCTCTCTGCTGCGTCATCATCTTCATCGATGGGAGGACCTGGTGGATAAACCAATGGATGGTTTTATTTATATAGAGAATCTAGAGTCAAAAGCGTTTGATTATCTACAGACTTTAGAGAGACAGAGTGGAAACAGGCCTCTTTGGCCCACCGAGTCCACGCCGACCAGCGGTCACCCCGTACGCTAACAGCATCCTACACGCTAAGTACAAGTTACAATTTACAGAAGCCAATCAACCTACAAAACCGCAAGTCTAATCTTTGGAGTGTGGCAGGAAACCCACATGATCACAGGAGAATGTACAAACTCCGTACAGACAGCACCTGAAATCAAGATCGAACCCCGGTCCCTGAGGCAGCAACTCTACTGCTGTGTCACTGTGCCGCCTTTTATAGTTTACTTTACGTAGAGTGTCAAGAGCCGAAGGTGTTGAATTGTGACGAGGACAGGACAATGAAATGATTTTTTGTAGCAGCATAGCAAACACGTTACCTCAATACACACACGGGACCTGTACTTGTGCCGACCTGTTCTACGTTCTGCACCCACCTTTTTGTCCCTTATTTGGGAGTGAGAAAGCTGGCGTCCTTAACTGTGTGTGTGTGGGGGGGGGGGGGGGAGAAACTATATGTGTGTGGGTGGGGGCCTGTGTGTGTGTGTGTGTGTGGGGGGGGGGGCTGTGTGTGTGTGTGTGGGGGGCTGTGTGTGTGTGTGTGTGGGGGGGGGGGGGGCTGTGTGTGTGTGTGTGTGTGGGGGGGGGGGGCTGTGTGTGTGTGTGTGGGGGGCTGTGTGTGTGTGTGTGTGTGGGGGGGGGGGGGCTGTGTGTGTGTGTGTGTGTGGGGGGGGGGGCTGTGTGTGTGTGTGGGGGGGGCTGTGTGTGTGTGTGTGTGGGGGGGGGGGGGGCTGTGTGTGTGTGTGTGGGGGTGCTGTGTGTGGGGGGGTGCTGTGTGTGTGTGTGTGTGGGGGGCTGTGTGTGTGTGTGGGGGGGGGCTGTGTGTGTGTGTGGGGGGGAGACTGTGTGTGTGTGTGTGGGGTGGGGGGGAGACTGTGTGTGTGTGTGTGTGGGGGGGGGGAGACTGTGTATGTGTGTGGTGGGGGGGAGACTGTGTGTGTGTGTGTGGGTGGGGTGGGGGGGAGACTGTGTGTGTGTGTGTGTGGAGGGGGGGAGACTGTGTGTGTGTGTGGGGGGTGGGGGGGAGACTGTGTGTGTGTGTTTGGGGGGGAGACTGTGTGTGTGTGTGTGGGGGGGGAGACTTTGTGTGTGTGTGGGGGCGGGAGACTGTGTGTGTGTGTGGGGGGGGGAGACTGTGTGTGTGTGTGTGGGGGGGGGGAGACTGTGTGTGTGTGTGGGGGGGGGGAGACTGTGTGTGTGTGTGTGTGGGGGGGGGAGACTGTGTGT